>PVIH01004376.1:0-141400 GCA_004025045.1 Sigmodon hispidus
ATCAAAAAGAACCCTGCCTCAGTCTCCAAGCATTAGTTACATCATCACCTGCCATCAGGTGCCTTTCCACTGTCAGCTTCATGACATGTGCAACCCTTAAACGTGTCCTCTATCACAATCCCCTCTCTTGCTCCTCTTGCTTTCCTGTCTGTCTTTCTGTCTGTCTGTCTTTCTGTCTGTCTGTCTGTCTGTCTGTCTGTCTGCCTCTCTCATGTCCCCACTCCACGATGGTCTTTCTTTCACTCCTGCTGCCCTTAAACCTCTTACACTAACAACAACAACAACAAAAAGTACCTTGTGCCAGCCCAACCTGTTGCTTTCCATGTTTTTATTGTACAATGAAAACTATCATTTTAAAAAGCAAATATGTATCTTTAAATTTCTTCATGAAATTAAACCTTAAGTATCACATTAGTGACTGGGGAGCTAAAAACATATAATAAAAGTTCAATGAGTGACACATGTACTTTCAATCCTCAGGAGGCTGAGGCAGGAGGATTGTGAGTCTGAGGGCAGTCTAGGCTAGGTAGGAAAAATTTGTGTCAGTAATGACAATAAAAACCAAACTAAACCAAACAGAAGCCCCCTTAATAGAAGCAAAGCTAGGGCTTGGGTGATAGCTCTGCCTAAAGTGCTTGCTTTGCAGGCATGAGGACTGGAGTCCAGTCTCCAGAATGCACATTATGCCAGGCGTGATGGCACATCTGTGTAATCCCAGCATTGTGGAGGTAGAGACAGGCAGGTCCTAGGTTGCTGGCCATTGAGAAACCCTGTCTCAAAAACATAGTAGATGACCCTGAAGAATGATACCCTAGCTTGTCCCTTGGCCTTCACATGCAGATAGTGCACAGGAGGGGGACAAGGTGTGTGTGTGTGTATTAGGTTTCTAACATCTTATAGGTTAAAATAAAAAAATGAAAAAAACTTATGTACTCATAGTTTTAGAAAAAGATTCAGAGTTCTATATTCACTAAGTTATTTTTCTTTTAAATTTTTAAGACATGAAACAGTAGTAAGGTGCTGACACTACATAATTTGGTTTTAGAAGAGTATACTGGGCATCAAGTCATTCTTGTGAGTTGCTTTTGATTTGAGTTGATCATTTAGGCATAATTGTGTTTATGTAGCACATATTTCAGACATACCTCTCTAGGAATTTAGGGTAGTCTCTGAGATACTCATTAAGATAATCCATGTTAGGAGAACCCCTGCAATGTGTACAATGGGATATCTTGGGACCTGTCCTATGGTGAGTGACTCTAGAAAGGGACTCAGAAAGATGCATTTTAAAGTATTATCCAAGGCTGTGAGCTGTCCCTAGGCTTTTGAGACAGGGCCTCACTATGCAATTCTGGCTGTCCTGGAACTCACTATGTAGACCAGACTGGGCTTCAACTCAGAGAGATCTGCCTGTCTCTGCCTCTCAAGTTCTGAATTAAAGGTGTAGACCACCATGCCTGGCTTAAACTTGATTCTTATGAGGCGCTACAGATAGAGTGGAAGTCTTTCAGGTTAAAGGTGATTTGGGCATCTTCAAGCCTGCCTCATAACCATGATGGTAACTGAGGTCAGGTTTGAATAACAGTGAGAGAACGTTTTGGATATATTCTCTGATCATAGATGTTGTTACTCATTTTAATGTTATTTGTAGTCTGTTCCTGGCATAATTGTAGTTGTAAAAAGTAATCATGGATGAATATTATATTTGGTGGAAAATTTATAGATTTTTAGCCACTCTGCTTTAACTGCATATTAAGCCCCAGAAGTTCATTATGTAGAGTGATATTCCCAGCTGTACCCAGCCTTCATTGGGGAACATGTTTAGCAATTTAAGAAGTTGAGACTATGTGATGGCATTTTGAAGTTTCAACTATGATAACAGAAAAGTCTGTTTCCTCATTTTTTGCCCCTTCTCATTTAGAGAAACACTGAAATTTTAATTGATATTAAACTGGCAATATTGGTGAAGTAGTTGTATCATTGATTCTCAAGCTAATTTAAAACAAACAAGCAAAATACTCCAATGCTAGAATTGCATAGTTATCTTAATCTGATTGGAGTGGTAAATTTTCTTTTCTATAACTTAAAGAAGCTCATCTATTACCTAAAGATTTGAAAAACTACTTTTTCCTTTTTTTAAGGTAAAAAATGGGCCTACTTATAACTGTACAGAATGTAGCTGCATATTTAAAAGTTTAGGTAGCTTGAATACTCATATCAGCAAGATGCACATGGGTGGACCCTCAAACTCTACAAGTTCTGCAGAGACTGCACATGTTATAACGGTAAGTCTAATATTTTGGTTTATAGAAGGGTTTAAAATAACAAAAACCTCAAATCTCATTTTAAATATGAACTTTTAAGTTAACTATTTAGTACCAAAAAGTACAGTTAAGATTTTCTAAATAAAGTGTTTTTTTAATTAATCTGTCTAAACTTCATAGTCTTGATTTATGACTTGTCATCTAAACCTGGAAAACAGAGAAAAAATTACCAGTAATTTGTGGAATTCAGTTCTCACAGTCAGTGCTATTAATGACTATTAAATATTGTTTATTTTTAATTTAAAGAGTTAAATCTACTTTGCAGATAATGTTTCTCATTTTCTTCATGTGGCAATAATAATTTTTCTTAAGTCTTTTGAAATATCAAGTTCTGCTTCCTAGTACATGTATTTAGAAGTGGAATGACTCAGGGCTGGAGAGGTGGCTCAGCGGTTAAGAGCACCGTCTGCTCTTCCAGAGGACCAGGGTTCGATTCTCAGCACCCACATGGCAGCTAACAACTGTCTGTAGTTCCAGTTCCAGGCAAACACCAAGCAAAGGCAAATAAATAAATAAAGTTTAAAAAAAAAAAAAAAGAAGTGAAATGACTCTAGGTACAGACAGGCATAGTCAACAATTACTCAGAAAAACACATAGGAGGTAGTATCAGTAAAGCTGAGTGCACAGTACAGAAGTCTCATGAGTGTTCATGCATGAGTGCTTGGCTTCCTTCCTTCAGTGCTGATTAATATCTGGGTTATAAACAGGACATCATTTCTTTCTTGTAATTTTTTCTTTTCTCATAGTTTAGCAGTTAAGGATGATTTCTCAGTTTATTTTTAGAGTGTTATAAAGCATTTAAAACAAATAATTGAATAATTATGAAATCTTAAAGATTCTATTTTTGGATTTACTATTTTAAAAAATGAATATTTTAGTGTGTCAATAATCACATAGTAGTTTCACCATTTCCTTTGGCAGTATGTAAATTAAAGGGTGGTTCTATTAAATAATCTGGATAATAATTTGTGTGTGGTGTGTGTGCTACAGAGATAGCATAAGAGAGAGAGAGCTGCATCCACAACAGGATTGTTTCTTTTTGAAAACTGTTTTTTCTGAAGTGAGGCACTTCCTTCTGAAATCCATCTGCTTCTGCCATCCCTCTCTTCTGTCCTTCACAACTCTTGCTATCTCTGAAGGCAAAGTTAAGCCAGATTTTCCATGCACAGCTTTGTGTGCATGTGACCAAGTGTATTATTCATCAGGGTTCCTCAGAGGAACAGAACTTACAGAATGAATATCTGTCTGTCTATCTATGTATATTCTATATCTTCTATATCTATCTATCCTCTGTGTCTGTCATCTATCTTTTATATCTACCTATGTACTATATATATCTATATCTTCTGTCTATCATTTATCTTTTATATCTACCTGTCTATCTACTATATCTTCTGTATCTTCTATGTCTATCATCTATCTTTTATATCTACCTATCTGTCTACTATATCTACCTATTATATCTATCTATCTCTCTATCTATCTATCTGTCTGTCTGTTTGTCTGTCTGTCTGTCTACCAGTCATCTCCTCCCCAAAGGGAATTTATTAGAACGCCTGACTGCCAGTAGTCCACCTAGTCCAATGATGACTGTCTACCAACAGAAGGTTCAAGAATCCAGCAGCACCTCAATCCACAAGGCTGATGGTTCAGCTGGGCTTCAGTGTACGCCAGAGTCCTGAAGAGTAGGCTCTAATGTCAGTGAAAGGTTGGACTTGCTAGTGAGAGTGAGGACAAGCAGGCAAGAGAGCCAGCTTCCTTCCTCCGTGTCCTTGTACAGGCTGTCCACAGAAGGGCTGGCCCAGATTTAAGGTGGATCTTCACACCTTGAGTGATCTGGATTAACGGTAAATTTTCCCAGCTGAAAAGATTTAATTATGAAAAAAAATTCCTCACAGGTGTGCCCCTCCTTCTTTGGGTTTTAGTTAGCTCCACATGTAGACGATGGACTACCAAGAATGGTCACCACATGAGGGAGGGACCTGTTTGTTTGCTGTTAAGTGTTAATGTTTTGAGTAGTCATTTCACCCCTCCACTCCTCTCTCAGCCCTCCTCCGCACAGGAACACTTCCTCACACTGTCTTTCTCCTCTCATGCTTCTTTCTGAGTGTGACCGACCAGTGAGGAAGTTAGTTTGAGGCTCTTGCCTGAGCATGAGTGTGAGCTAATTTGCTGGAGCCAGGGTAACATATTAGTGGTTAGTTAAACTACTTTAAAAAAGGCATCCCTCCTTCAACAACTATGAATTGCTAATGGTCCCCCAGGGAGGAGCAGGGCGCATAGGCCCCTCCCGCATCCACAGTGAAAAGCTGAGAGAGCCAGTCTTGTGCAGATAAGTGCAGCTCCTGTGAGTTCCTGAGTGGGAAGGCTCCTCGGCTGCACTCATAGTCTTCCCATCCCCTCTTTCTTCAGAACCCACTCCGTGCTGTCAGCACAGAGGACTTTAGTTTGGGTGACTAAAGGCCATAAAAAGCACCCTGACTCTTATTAGATACTTTGTTCCTTTTATTTTGGTAGAGGCAGCCCCCCCAACCTATCTGTCTTGTCTGTTTGTCTGTCTATCTGTCCACCCACTCACCCATCCATTCATCCATCCAGCCATCCTTTGCCTGAAAATAAGTTCCTTGTGGCTTCTATGGAGGATGGCAAGGGATTCTTTGTTATTTTTATAGCAGTTTTACAAACACAGAACTAAAACAGTAAGTACAGTGACCTCCTGGTATTCCTTTCACCACTAGTTGCTCTTGCCGTAGAGACCACCATTTGTTGCTGTGGTAGGTGCACTGCTGTAATTGATGAGTGACTTGGGATATATTACTGCTGTGTAGCTACCTCTGGCCACATGCATTCTGTAGGTATAGATGAGTATGTCTACCTGTGCAGTACAAGGCTGAGAACTTGCTCTGCCTTTAACTGCCTTTGGAGCTGGCATTCCATTCAGTTCCTGAGTTCTTGTTGGAGTCAGGCTGCATTCCCAGCACCTTGGCTACAGCATCTTGGAAATGAATTAAATATTTTGACCACACTGGCCTCCCTCCCTTATTTTGCCTCTGTGTCTCTGTTGTTGTTAACATAATGCTTTTTTATTTCACTCACTCGATGTTTTGGTGTATGATGGGAAGATGAATATTGATAGTCTCTACCACTCACATAACAACTCTCATACTGTTGTAGATTTTTTGAGTGTGTTCTTTTAAGAGCCAACATTGTGCCTTACAGAAATCACTGAAGAATTACATTTCAACTTTATGCTTGGGAAGCAGTAGCTTTTGATGCCACTACAGAGGGTGTTCCTTTAGCATAGTTTGTGTTTAAATTGGAGGTTGCATTTGTAATGAAAATGTTGCTGTGTTCCAGGCCACGATCTTTCAGACGTTGCCTCTGCAGCAGGTGGAAGCCCAGGTCTCATCAGTGTCCAGTCAGCAGAATTCTCAGGCAGTGACTGATGTCATTCAGCAGCTTCTGGAACTGTCTGAGCCGGGGCCAGTGGAGGCCCAGCAGTCCCCACAGTCCGGGCGGCAGCTGAGTGTGACAGTGGGCATCAACCAGGACATCCTCCAGGTGAAGCATGCTTACCTGCTGGGCAAGGGCAAGGCTTTCACTTTTGGGTTCTCAGAAATCAGGGTTTATTATTGAGCAGTAGAGATTCAAGGAGTCTAGTTTAAAGTATGCCTATATTGAAAAATATGCCGATGTGATCACCAACAGGAAGTGCTGAATTCTAAACAATTCCTTAAATGAACTCATCGGACATGGGGAGGTTCTTTAAAGCTTGTCTTATGTCCATCCTTGTTGAGAGTGTCATTCTTCCTGAGCTGCAAGGGTATTATTTAGAGGGTCCTTGGCATGTATAGAGGACACAGATGTTGGCTTTGTGTTACTGATGTGTGAATGAATGGCCTCAGCACCTCTGGGAGATGAGGAGGAAGGAAGCTGATAGTTGAGTTCTCCCAGCTTGGCTCAGACTGTGTGCCATTCACAGTATGTCTCACCTTCAAAAAGAAAAAAGTGGCTGTCATCTTTTCTCTGTACCTTTCAATAAGTTGGTTAGGGTGTCAGGAACTCTAGATGCATCTTAAAGGTGGACCTGAGGTAACTTATGACCCTAGTATGTTTAGTATGTTTAGAGACAGCCCAAGTTGTCTAAGCTAAGATTTCTGAATGTTAATTATTTTCAATCCCATTAATTTAAGAAATGTTTAATCTTATATCTTAACTTTTATCATGTTTTGTGTGGGGGTGAGATGTCAGATATTAGAAGGGGTGTCACAGCCTCCTAGAGGAAAGTCTCTTGGAATTGTTTTTTGGGGTAGAGTTAGAGTTCTGTGAGTAAAAGCTTTTGGCATCTTGGGATAGCTTTTGGTAGGCATATGTGAGCTGTCGCCTTTTCTAACCTTATAGTTTTGTTCTGTCTCAGCAAGCCTTAGAAAACAGTGGGCTGTCTTCACTTCCAGTTGCAGCACCTCCCAGCGACTGCAGCCACGCTCAGACGGCCACAGTGTCTCCTCAGAGTCCACAGGCTTCCTGTGTCTCTGCTGAACAAGCTGATTCCCTGGATGCAGAGCAGGAAAAGGGACAGGAAAGTCCTGAGAAGCTGGAAAAGAAAGAGAAAAAGCTTATGAAGAAGAAATCACCCTTTCTACCTGGTAATTTACTATATACTTCCCTTTCAGATATTCTGGTGGTGGTGTGTTTGTGTTAGGAAATGTGTCTCCACTTCCTGAAGTCATAGCTTCATGTCATGTTATGAACCGTAACTATAGTTGACTGGTGTGGAAAAGCAAAAGGTACCGACCACAACACTTCTTGGTGTCCTCCTTAACTCAGAAGGCTTCTGTCCTGTGCCTAGTCACAGGACTGGATCTCGGAGCATCTGTTGTCCTGCTGGCAGCTCTACACATATTGCTTCTTCAGTTCTTGCTTCGGCTGCTACATGCCCTGTGATTCCCTTGTCCTGCAGCCTCCTGGAAGCCTGTCTTCATTCCTCCTGTGTGCTGCCACTTGACAGCTGCCAGGCCATTCCACCTGAACCTCTTCCAGTGTTCCAGGTCTTCCTTCTCCTTCCCAGTCTATACGTACTCAGTACAGCTTTCCTGAACTGTTCTAGACATCCTCTTACTTTACAGTTGGATTCCCGCTGTTCAGCTTTGCTTCTTGGGCTTTTCTGCACAGATACATCTTTCTCTTTACTCTTCCAGTCACTGCACTGCTCTGGCTATCTCTTCAGACTGACTTTAGTATGATGTCTGCATGGAGCCTCCTGACTGAACTCCTTCTCCTGCTGTCTTGTACAACATACTGCTGGATGGTGTGATCTCCCTGGGGGTTGTTGAGAAAGTCTCTTGCTGCACTGCACCTCTCTAGCTTCGAGTGTGGACTCCTTGGGTTGCATGTTGCTCTCTCACAGCAGGTATTCACCAAGAATCCTGTGCTATACAAACCTCTTACATGATTGTAAGTCTTAGGTGACACGACTCTCTCTGTGAGCATATTTACTTTTTCATCAGTGATACGGGCACCCAGGTTTCTCATTCAACCCAACATTGCAGCCCCCTTCCTTTGTTCTCCTTGATCCAGTCGCTCGCTCCCTGTGAGAGAAATGGGACTGGGACCGGGAAATGAAGCATCCGAGTTTCATGCTCTGTAGAGGAAAGAGGAAGGATAAAAGCCCTGTGTGTGTGTGTGTGTGTGTGTGTGTGTGTGTGTATGTGTGTGTGTGTGTGTGTGCGTGCACACGCGTGTGTGTGTGCGCACTTCTGATGAACAGATGCAAAGTCAAAGCCTGTGCTGTGAGTCCTTTCACATGAGTTATGGTGGCTGTTGTTTAGCTGTGTCTGCGGACACTGAGTGGAGATCCTTTTCAGGGCTGTGGCTCAGTGTCTGAGAGAAGCAACTCAATCTGGGAGGGATTATTTTGGTTTACAATTTTAGAGAGCAGATGATCATGGTGGGAAAAATATGTGAGGCAGCTGATGACATTGTATGTTCAGGAGGCAGAGAAATGAATACTGGGTCCTCGCTCAGCCTGGAGTTCTAGGCTATGGGTCTTTCTTTTTTAGTTAGATCTCTCTGGAAACAGACACACTTATTCCACAACCAGTTAACTTAATGATGAGCATTAACACTCTTGTTATTTATACCGGGCACATGGTTTTTCTTCCTATTGATGTCAGAGACTCTAAAGCTCTTGTAAATTTTCTATTAGACTTACTCTTTTATCTTACTTTTGTGGGGAGAGGGCATGACTTGTCTTTAGATAGCATTTCTTGTATTTTTGTTGGTATATGGAAAGGTGGTTGAGTTTTGTGTATTGATTGTGAGTCTAGCAACTTTTTTTTTTTTTTTTTTTTTTCTTTCTTTCTTTATTTATTTGCCTTGGTGTTTGCCTGGAACTGGTACTACAGACAGTTGTTAGCTGCCATGTGGGTGCTGGGAATCGAACCCGGGTCCTCTGGAAGAGCAGACGGTGCTCTTAACCGCTGAGCCATCTCTCCAGCCCCGAGTCTAGCAACTTTTAATGTCTCTTTATTGTGTCAGTTTGTTTCTTGATGATTTTGTGTTTTCTATATAGACTGTTTTTTAAGATTATTTTGTGCATGTGTGGGTGGGTGCCTGCATGGGTGTGTGTGTGTGTGTGTATGTGTATTTGCAGGTTAGAGGGTTACTAGCTTACATTTTTTTTCTTCCTCCATGTACGTCTTAGGGACTAAATTAAGGTCAGACATATTGGTAAAAGTGCCTCTATCTATTGAACCATCTTGCTGGCTCCTTTTAAATTTTTAGTTATGTATTGATAAGTATGTTTGTGTGTGGGTTATGTACACATTAGTGCAGGTGCCACGGGAGCTTAGAGGTGTCCTATGTCTTTGAGCTGGAGATACAGGTGATGTAGGTCCTGGGACCTCTGTAAGAGCAGTATGTAGTTTAACTGCTGAATCATCTCTCTCCAGCTCCCATGGAGACTATTTTTTCCCCTTAAGACAGTTTTTCTCTGTGTAGCCCTGATTGTCTTGGAACTTGTTCTATAGACCAGGCTGGACTCTATCAAACTTATAGAAATCTACCTGCCTCTGCCTCCTGAGTGCTGGGATTAAAGGCATATGCCACCCCTACCAGCCCCATGTAGGCATTTTTATTGTATAAAAGCAATAACAGTTTTGCAATTTTGTTTGTTTGTTTGTGACACAGTAGCCCTGTACAGCCATGGCTGGTCTGCAACTCATTATGTAGCCTACACTGCCCTCTAACTTGGTTCTGCCTCCCAGATACTAGGACTGCAAACATTTACCACTCTATCTGGCTAATTCATTTCTGTTGTTACTATTTTGAGACAGGGTTGCTTTTACTTACAGTTGCTTTTAGTTGAAGGTTCAAGTTAGCCTCCTAAGTGCTGAGATTGTTGGTGTATTCTATCACAGATGACCAGTGCTTCTGTTCTGGCTGTATTGGTTTGTCCTTCTCACATGGAGCTGTATAGATGTGCTGACAGACATTTGTCACCCTCTCAGTGTTAAGGGAATGAATGGTTGTAACGCTTTATTATTGAGTCAGATTTAGGAAATGCTCTTCTCTGCTTATTCTGCCAAGTATGTTCTTTATAACATGTTGAGTGTTAGCAGCGCCCTTCCCTTTCCTTTGTCTTGTGATTGTATTGCATTACACCTACTACAGAGTGTGGGGAGTTAGAGTTGTTGGTTTATGAGTGTGAGACAAATCATGTTGCATTCAGGTTGAAATCCTTCCCTACTCTTCCTCTGGAAGGAAGAAAGAGGGACTGATAGACATGGGTGCTAGGAGCTGAACCCCATCCTTAACCTTCTCCTTCCTTCACCTCAGCCTTTTATTGATTTGTTTGTTAAATAACACATTACTAGATTTGATTGGCCTTATTATTTTAGATTTTACTATAATATAGTTGTGTACATCTGTTGGTAAAAAGAATAGTATAGCCCCTACTTTTAAATCATTTTGTAAATATCATTCTATTGTGGGATACACATTCACATTGAAATAATTTAAAGTTTTGTGATTGATATTTACAAAAGGCTAGTTTTAACAGATACATTATATCCATTTTGTGCTTGCACACGTAAAAGTGAAACTTTTCACTTTCTTTAATTTCATTTTTATTAAAGTGTAACATTTCCAGTGTTATGGCTTTTATATCAGATCTGCTTTATAGTTTCTTTTTTTTTCAGTCTTTCATGTGATTTTATTTTCTCCCTTCAACCATAATAATATGATATCCAAATTTTGTCTTAACTGGTGGGTCTGTATATACAGGTTTATCCATCCCACTTGCAGGCAAGGCAAATGCTGCTTCTTGAAATGGTCCCACCTTGGACCCTCTGGTCATCCAACCCCAGTCACCCCCTTGTCTAGCTTTATCTTCACTGTATTGTGTGGCCACTTCACTGAATCTCATTCCAGACTTTAGCTTTTCCATGGCTTCCATGATTTTGCCATGTTTTTCACATAGAATGTGTCTGACCTTTACTGTATTGCTGCCACCTTTGGGGCCCTGAGCCTTGTCAGCACTGCCACTCCCAGAGGCTGCACCTCCTTTCCCCCCTTTTCCAGAACCACTTTTCCCCTTCGGCGGCATCCTAAGCTTGCCCCTGCTTTATAGTTTCAATAAGGAAATTGAGGCACTAGGATGGTTCTGTCAGGTTTTTGATGGAGAACAGAATTAACTCCTTTGTTTGTTGTATGTTCCATTTAGTAGAAATTATCCATAGTTTATAGATGACTCCAAATGAATACACTGCAGTAAGCCTGGAACAATATTAAAAATTACAGCATCACTGATCTGAGGGGGGCATAGGGAGATCTTGTCCTTATGGTCTGTTTCCCTGGAAGCAGAGCTGGAAATAATTTTTTTGAAACTTCATCATGGACTGCTGACATATTTCACAAAGTTATGAGTCATTTGTAGAGCATCTTTTCATTATGTCGGTATCCTTGCTGAGGATGCTTTGTGTAGCTGAGGCCGTGTGTTTCTAACAGCTTGGTAAGCCAGCACTGGGGATGTCCTCTAGGCAGAGGTTTATTGTAAAAGTGCCAGAGAATACTCGGGGTAGTGTACGTGTGAGCAAAGCTCCTGGTCCAACCAGGAGTTTCTACCAATTATGAGGGAGAGAGAGCACCTTCTGGCATTTGGACATGGACTTTCGAATTTTCTTTGGATGACAGTAATCAGGCCCATGACATCTCTGCTGCACGGTGAACCAGAACTGATTAAGGGAAACACAAAGTCATGTCTTTGCAGTACCTGTTTTTCCAGTGCTAGGCGAGTACAGCTCAACACTGAGCCAAGGGCCGAGCACCTATCATCATCAGGATCCCTGGTGTATCTTGTCCCTCTTTGTTGCTGGTTGAGAAGAAGGAGCTCTTGGCTGACAGTCTTTGCACTTGGGACTGATGGTAGAGGCAGAACTTCTTACCCTTGATAAATGTATTGAAGAGTTTATGTTAACTTGATACAAGCCACAGTCATCTCAGAAGAGGGAACTTCAGTTGAGAAAATGCCTCCATAAGATCTTGTGTAGGCAAGTCTGTGGGCATTTCCTTAATTAGTGATTGATGTGGGAAGTCGAATCCATTGTGGGCGGTGCCATCCCTGGGCTGGTGGTCCTAAGTTCTGTAAGAAAGCAGGCTGAGCAAGGCATGAAGAAGAGCAAGGCAGCAAGCAGTATCTCTGGCCTCTGCATTAGCTCTTGCCTCCAGGTTCTTGGAGTTCTTGCCCTTCCTTCAGTGATGAACAGAGCTGTGGAAATGTAAGCCAATCAAACCTTTTACTCCCAAGTTGCCTTGGTCAGGGTCTTTCATTGCAGTTATAGAAAGCTTTACTAAGTAAGTAAGTAGTAAGGAGTTGAAGGACCATATTAGCTCAATTTCTAAGAATGTCTTTCTTTAAATAGTTTGAAATTTTATTTTAAAGGATGTATGTATATATGTGTGGGTATGTGCACATGGGTGCAGGTGCTTGCGGAAGCCTGAAGAGGATGTTTGAGTCACTGAAGCTGGAGTTCCAGGCATTTTTTTTGTGAGCTACTTGACAGGGCTGCTGTGAACTGAACTCTGAAAGAGCAGTGTGTGCTCTTAATTACTGAGCTAGTCTGCAGCCCTACTGAGAATTTATTTGTGAGCTGCTCCTGAGACTCCATAAGAACTCCTGGAGCAATTCAGGGAAATTTAGAAGAGCTTTATTTTGTGGTCTGCCTGCTCTTAGAGTCTTTGCTGGGTCGTTTGGAATATTTAACAGCCTGGTTGAGAAAGTCCGCTTGAGAGGCCATCTTCATCTAGTGTCAGCATCAGCTTTTCTAAGAGAATTTAAAGTTGCTCTGTTGCTAGAGGCAGCAGACTCCTTATTGCCTCCTGCCTGTCAACATCTCCCTGTCTGTTATTAGCATCCCACTTTCTCACCGAAATAAATAAACAGGTGGCTATCACTGACCTCAGGTAGAGAAAACTCTAGTATGTTCAATGCATGCTCAAGGATCCATTGCTGGGTTTCCTGGGAGAAGACACATTTGGAAACCAGAAGGTATCTCTGCTGTGACTGACCTAAAAAAGCTGTGGGGTCATGGGACACGTTGAGCTTCAGCTCATGCCTGGCAAGAATTAATTTTTAAATTAAACTTTTGATTTTCATTTATGTATGTGAATATTTGTATGAATCTATGTCATGTGTTGGGTTACGTGTAGAGGCCAGAAGAGGGCAGCTCCTCTGGAGCTGGAGTTACAGGTGGTTATGTATGAGCTGCCTGTGTGGATGCTGAGACTCGAACTCTGGTCCTCTGTCAGAACAGGAAGCTCTCTGAATCACTGAGCTGTCTTTTCGCGTCTTCTAACAAAAGTGTCTGCTTATTTGCTGATAGAAGCTGACTGACCATACCAAAGCCTAAGTTGTACCCTTTGAAGTATCATCCATTGTACCGTCCTCTGAAAACTGCCCCATAAGTTACTGCACACACATGTAGCAGGCTCACTGTTATAATTCAGCTGCCACTAATCCTGAAGTCTATTACTGGAATCTGAAGGACCGAGAACTTGGAAAGTAGCAGCAGGCAGCAATATCTAAAGCCAGTTTTAACAGTGAGTGACTTCAGCTGTTTCTTATATTCCACAAACATGGCTTTATTTTGAGCATCATTTGAAAAGTGAATTGTTTTTCATTAGTTTCTTTATGGTAGCCAGTGTGCTTATGTCTTCATTGGCTGTTTGCTGATATAAGCTGCTTTGAAATACCAAGATTCCCATAGCAAGAAATGCCTCATGTTAAGAGCAGGATCATCATCAGTTAGTCACTGCAATGTCAGGCCCACTTTTGTTTCAGCAGCTCCAAGTGCGCCTTAAGCACTCTTGATATCCAGTCCACAGCAGTGAATCCAGCTGACTATTGGTGACTGTCCTTCTGCACTTGTGAGCCTGAAACATCTGGCCAGGAGGGCGACATCTTTCTGGTGAGTGCTGGCAAACCCAACATGCTGAAGTACTTGATTCAAAGGCTGGGCTAGTTTCTTTTTGTCAGTAGAGTCCAATTATGTTTCCAGGCAAACACTCAAATGTATCTTCCATGGCAACTCTGCTGACTTGTGACCTGGCTCTGTTGCATTTGTTTGTGAAAGCTGAAATCCTTTAGTGTTAACTGGAGAACGCCTTGCTGCTCTGGATAGCCCCCCTCCCATTTTATCTGAGGTAGTTAGCTGTGCTTGTCAGGTTAACTGGATCTAGAATTGTCTTTGGAGATTAGTAAAGCACCTCTCTGGGTGTGTCTTTGAGAGTATTTTCAGAAAAGATTAATTAGAGGTGAGACCCAGTGATTATGGGTGGCCTAGACCAGATAAAGGGTGGAAGGAAGCAAACCCTTATTTGCACAGGCTTTCTTGATATGAGCTGATCTGTTCTGCTTTGTCTTTACCCCATGGTGGACAAACACTTCTAAAACTACTGGTTAAATATGTTTTGTGTTCAGTGGTTTGTGTCTGGCATATTGTCATAGTGCTGAAAAGGGAGCTAACATACTACAGTTGTTTCCCCCCAGTCCTAGGCAGGGTTTCTCTGTGTAACAATACTGGCTGTCCTGGGACTTGCTTAGTAGACCAGTCTGTCCTTGAACTCAGACATCCACTTGCCTCTGCTGAGATTAAAGGTGTATGCCACCACTGCTCCATACTGGCTTAGTTGTGATGAGTGTTTTCGTATGCCTCTGACACCACAAGAAGCCCAGGCACCTTCCCTGTTTCTCCATTATCTTACACTGCCAGGAGCTGACCAACAGGAGAGCCCTCCTTGTTGTTTTGGGTCCTTTTTGTTCTCTGCTGTGGCTGCTGCTAATGTTGACTGGGAGTTGGCGGGACCATGTTCCCAGGTCCTGTCTCTTGGTTAGCTGTATGAAGAGTGAGGAGAACAAAGGTCTTGGCATCCAGTACCTGGCTTCAGGGTACAGCTAGTAGAGAGCAGTTCTTCAGCTTCCCTTGCAGTTAATCCTGAAGCCTCCTGTATGAGTTCTGGTACCCATCTCAGCACTGTAATGCTTTACCGCACACATCCTTGCTTACACTGCAGACCTGCCTTCCTGGAGATAGCTGTCACTTCAAAGGAACTTTTTGATTCCTTTAGAGCTTGGTGTAGTATTTGACATGGGAAGCTGGGAGAACCGACCAGCCCTCTTTGAGGTAGCTATACTCAGGCTCCAGGACTACAAGGGTCTTCTTCTGAACCTCCAATTCCTTTGATCCTGATCAATTAGTTAGCTTCCAACATGTCAGCTTTCTTATCTATAAATGGGGTAAATGATTGCACAGATGGAAGAGAACTGAGTGAGAAAATTTGTAATGTGTGGTGGCATGGTGCCTAACTCATGAATATCAGCACTTAGTGAGTACACGTGTTTAGTTATTGTCTATAAAGGAGGAACTTGATCAGAAGATACAAATGACTAGTAAAGGTGGAAAAGCAGTTTTCTCCCTTTTGTGGACAAAGGTGCACTTTATATATTCTGCTTTTCAGGTTACTTTGACCACCTGATAAAAATTTCCTGGTTTTGTATTTTCAAAATGCCCTGAATAGAATTCAGTTTTATGGATGTTTCTCCATTTATTTGACCTGATCACTATTCATTAAATGGATGTGATTATTTATCTGGCACTCACACAATATTGCAGCAGATGTTTGTAGCTCTCATTTCATTCTCCTAACAGTGCAGGCTCTGTTTTCCAGGTCTTTCTATTTGTTGGAGATGGAAGTCTGGATTCAGTTTTTCTTTTTTCCAAACATATTATATTTAAGACAGCCTCTGTGCTGTCAATTTGCAGTCCCCAATACAGTCTATCCCTAGAAATACTTACAGCTTGACAGTTTTGTATTATGTCCTCTTATATATCTAAGTACACATTTTTCATGTCTAGAAGCTAAGTCTGATTTCTAGGTGACTTCCCAGGTCTACCTAACAGATACTGTGGTTCTGTTACTACTTCTCCTTTCTTACCCACCCACACCCCCCCCCAATTTTCTTTTTTATCTGCATTATTCTTGCAAAGAACATTAGAGAAAATATTTCTTTGACATAAATGGAAAATTCTTTGTATTTTATGACCATAAAGAAAACATGAGAGAGGTTTTCTTTTTTATGTACAGACAGATTGAAACTAAGTTGAGTTGAAATTTCATTTACCTGGCTAATGCCTGTTTAATTTTATGTATATTCTTTACCTGAATTACCTTGTTATTACCGTGAATACCTATTTGATTTCGCAGGTGAATCTGACTGATAATATTAAAAGAGAGCTATAGAGTGATGGCTTCCAGTTTGTTTCCCAACACCCACGTTATGCCTGTAATTGCAGCAACATGAGACCTGCCTGACACACTCTTTAGGCCTCTGGACACTGACCTTCATGTACCTCTTCTTGCCCCTATATATACTTAATTAAAATAAAATCATTTCAAAGAGAAAATACTACATGTAAAAATGACTGTTTTATTTCTAGTTTTTATTTCAATAAATCATTTGTTGCCATACATTGTAATTTTTTTTCTCTGCTAGTAATAGTTTTGAACTTGGTTCAGAGCTGCATAATAGTATTCATGGTTGCAGAGGACAGAGTCGTTGCCCGTGGTCTATGGATTCCCCAGACTCACATGCTGTGCTTCTGCCTTAACTGTAATTCCCCATTGTTGCTTCAGAGCCTGCCATGTCCAAATGAGTTTGTTCGTGGGTTAATATGCTCAGGAACTCTCAAACATCGTTGCTTCTGTTCTTGTCTTTCAAGCTGATCATGGAGTTATTTTAAAACCTGTTTATCAGTTGAGAGCGTCACATAGTGTGCTCTGAGTTAGACTTTCCCCTTTTCTAGCTCTACCCCAGGCTGACCTTCCCATTTTCCACCCACCCAGCTTGTGTCTTTTTTTTTTTTTTTTAACTTAATTATTATTTAAAGAAAACTGTCTTTTCCCCCTCTCAGCTGCTAACAGTTGCCAGTAGCTCTACAGCTTGTGGGTACGATTTTCTGCCTAACTTCCACCTCCATGCTAGGATTTAGTATGTCTTGGGCTTGATACAGGTTTCATGCAGGTTGTTGCAACTGCTGACTTTGTATGTGCAGCGGCTCTGCTGTGTCCAGAACACAGTTTCCTCAGTAACCCAGCCCGTCTTGTGCTCCTTCGTGTCTTCTTCCTCAGCGATCCTGGAGTCTTGCAGGGGTATAGTCGCGTTTAGGGATGAACATTCTTCAGCCTCTTGAGTTGTTTGCTCACACCTGCTTTCCTTCTTCTTCAGACTGAACTCTGCTCTGTGAACCCTGTTTTACATGTTACTGCATGTTTAGCTCGCTGCCTTAAGTAGGACATGATGAATCCTCATGGAATTTTAGAGCTTTCTTCAGGATTATTCTCCTTGATAATGTTCATAATGTAGGCTTTCATTTTCTGTGATGGATCATGGGTTTGACAGAGCACTCAGACCTTTTCATTGATACAGTGAGCTGCCTTAGCCTGCCTCTCCTGGAAGGGCAGGATACTGCAGGCCCTGCCCTTCATATGGTATTAGAGTTTCTAGGTCATCTGGACTATTGTCTTTTTCTTGTTACTGCAGGCTCCATTCGTGAGGATAATGGGGTACGGTGGCATGTATGTCCCTACTGCACAAAGGAGTTCCGGAAGCCCAGTGACCTTGTGCGCCACATCCGCATCCACACTCATGAGAAGCCCTTCAAGTGTCCACAGTGTTTCCGGGCCTTTGCCGTGAAGAGCACACTGACCGCTCACATCAAAACTCACACTGGCATCAAGGCCTTCAAGTGCCAGTACTGCATGAAGAGCTTTTCCACCTCAGGGAGCCTCAAGGTGCACATCCGCCTCCATACAGGTGTGCACATGCTGGCTGGGCATAGGGAGTGCAGTGGCAGAACTCTCCCGGGTCTTTCTTCCCTGCCCCTTCCTCCTCCTCTTGGTGATTTGTGTGACCTTGACCCTCATGGAAATGAGGGTACAGTGGAGAGGCATTAGACGGTAGGATTATAAATGAGCACATTTGCAATCCGTGGAAAGACTCCTATGGGAGACCAGACTTAGCTTTAGACCCATCCACAATCTCAGGAGACGTGCAGGCCTCAACTGGGGCTCCATATATTTGTAAGCAACAGTGTTATTGAGATAGAAATTTCATGACGTACACAGTTGTAATTGAACATTTGTGTTAGCTCCCTACATCAAGTTCTGTTTTCAGTGGCAGTCATGAGCCCAGAGCTCCTTTGCTGGACTGATTGAGGACACTGGAGAAATTAAAATTGGCCTTCTTTGTTATATGCTTGTCTGGGGATTCTTCATTTTATTTACTAGTAAAATTATGAGAGGAATTTCCTTTATAGAGGGGATACCATAAAAGAAGATGATGAGAAGACGTCCTTGCCTTATTCCTATTTAGTGATAGTTGCCTTTCACCACTCACAAGATACAGTTGTTGTCTGAACGCTGGTGTGTGTGATCCCAGCTGCCTCCCAGGAGGAGGGTCTGGTCCATTCTGTGGGTTTTAGCTGGTGAGACAGGGCTCTCTGATACTCTTTGGACTTCTTTGGTTGGGATGACTTGTTATTTGAATGTGCATATTTTACAACTTAAGGATTTGTCCTTGAAATAGCCTATGTCCTTTCTTACTTGAAAAACCATTATATAGCCTCACATCTATAGTAGTGCTAATTAAACACAAGAAGAAAGTAGCTGATTTAAAAAATACACAAAATCCGAAATGTGAAATAACACGTTGCAAGTATTTGGAGTGTTATATGGGCTTGTTTTTGTTTTTGTTTTTGCTGTTGTTGACATGTAATTCCTTAGTAATTCTAAAATGTCCTTTTGTTTTATTAGGAGTTAGACCTTTTGCTTGTCCTCACTGTGATAAAAAGTTTCGAACCTCAGGCCATAGGAAGACTCATATCGCTTCCCACTTTAAACACACGGAGCTGAGGAAGATGAGGCACCAGCGCAAGCCTTCGAAGGTCCGGGTTGGCAAGGGCAGTGCTCCTGTACCCGACATTCCTTTGCAAGAGCCAATTCTCATAACTGACTTAGGTAAGGTGGATCCGAGAGTGCTGGGGCTGACCAGATGCTCGTCCTTTGGGACCTTGTCAGGGATGTGTATACACAATGTATATGTAGGAAACACTCCAGCATAGGATCAAGGATGTCTTCATTAGAAATTGCTTTGTTGGGCTAGTGTGTTCCACAATCAAGATTAAAATCTTAAGTACTGCTCAAAATTTGTTTTTTGTTTTAGATAAATAATATGAAAGAGAAAGTAGTGTTATGTGAGTCCTTAAAGAGATTCTTCACCTCTGTGGCCTGTGAAGGTGCAGAGGGTTGCAATGCAGAACACCCAGTGCGAGTTGTTCTTTGTATCTTTGGATTTCCATTGCCTACTCAGTCTTTGCTTTGGAAAGCAAAAGAAACTTGACCTGCCTCTAAGTTTATTTTACTGTCACTGATAGTATAATTAAGACATAATATGATTTTATTAGCCAGGGGCACATTCCCTGTCTAGTCAGGACCTTCTTCCTCACAGATGCTCTCAGACAGTTCTCCCTTCTTCCTGCCAACCACTTTAATGTCTTGATTCTCTGCAGACATTATGCAGGAAGTCATCATCTCTGTTGTCCTTCTCTGTGCTCATAATTGCAGCACGCATGCCTTACCCGGCAGGTAGCGTGTGATGGTAACCCTTCCCATCTTCTGGCCTTTACTTCCCCTCCCCCTCTTCCAGGACATTCTTTGGCTCTTGGATGGGGGTGGTATAGATGTTGCATTCTGGCTAAGGTCCAATCAGTTATTTATTCTCATCGTTGTGACCAGTTATGATTCTGTGCATTATCTTTTTCTGGGCCTCTTTTATAAGGATACTAATTTCATTCATGAGGGCTTACCTCAGTGACTAGTCATCTCGCAGACTGCTTCCTTCTGTTACTGTCGCATTGTAGTTTACATTTCCATGTGACCTTTCCTTGGGGATGAAAGCAAGGTTTTCAAGTTTTGTAAGTTTTGCACTGTAGCTTAAAACTCATTAAGTTTTACAGGGAGATCTACACTTCATGCAGTCTCCATATTAAATAATTTTTCTAGTCAAAGTAATCTAACCTGAGAAAAATTAATACCTGTGTGTGTGTGTGTGTTTGTGTGTGTGTGTAGGTGCATGAACTAAAACTTGCATCCCAGCACATATATGTGATATCTGGATTAATTGTCATGTCTATTATTTAAACAATAACATTAGTGTTATGGTGGTTGATTTTTTTGTTTGTTTGTTTGCTGTTTTAGTCGTTGTTAAATATACTAAACATGTTTATATTGTATATCAAGATTTATGGTAATGTGTTATATGTGAGATAATATTTTCCACATCCTGTCATTTTGCAGTATTTAAACTGTGTTACTCTTTGCTATAGTAAGTATAGTATAGTTTGTTATAGTAGTATATATAGAGGCATTTTCCGCTAAGCTCCCTAATAAGGTAATGCTGTTTTTTGTTATTATAGAAGAAACTTTAAAGATTTTAAGAAGAATTTAAAGTCACTTCTAGTTTGTTCTTGACTTACATTAAATAAAATTTATTTAGACCCTTCTTTGAGATTGGTAGTTTCCTAAAGGACCAGGAGTCCAATAGAAACGATGACAGAGCAAACATATTAGGACTTTATGTTTGCTTTACTTACCCTTATTGTTTCATTTAAAGATTGAGAGCTTATACTAGCCTTGTTTGATAGACCTTGTCAGAATGTTAAGTAACAGAGATAAAAATAAGAATTACTTTATTTAATGGCTCAGAAGACGGCCCCTCTCTGCCCCCTAACCCAAACACCTCAGGATTTTTTCAGAAAACCTCTTGGAAACCTTCTCAGAGATTGTAGTTGCATGCCAGAGGGAAGGCACAAAGGTGCTGTTGTGTATACTAGAGTATACACATTCACTTATACCCAGGCAGCCAGTGCATGGTTACAGTAAAGTTCTGTGTTGATATCTGGAGAATAAGGAAATTAATATCATCTGTAAAGATTTGGGGCAGGTGTTAAAAGGTCTGCAGTGAGTTTTAGGGAAAAGAATTGGGACCCAGCTCGCCCTTTTAGGGAAAGTCAGGAAAGATGGTATGTTTGAAAAAATGCGTAATTGCTTTGTTGTTAGTGCATTGCTGGGAGACAAAGGAGGGTTGGAGGGTAGAGTGTCAGCAAGTGTGTGCTCACCTTGATACCAGGGGTTAGTCCAGTCTCTTACTGCTTCAGATAACTGTTCAGTCACTGAAGTTTGATAACTAAGTTTGTGCTGAATTATGTGTGTAACCCAAAAGCATTATCACTTTGTGTTTGTTGATGATCAAACCAAGGAAATCTATTAGTTAATAAAAGTGTATAAATCTTGAAATACATAGGTCAATAATCTTAAAATTTTTAATGTATTCATTTTACTTTATGTGTATGCTTTGCTTACATACATGTAGATGTACCACATGTGTGTTTGTTAAATCTCCTGGCTCTAACTAGGGTTAGGGATGGTTGTGAACTACTGTTGGGTGCTGGGAGTTGAGCCCAGGTTCTCTGAAAGAACAACAAAGTCCTTTTAACCATGGAGACATCTCTCCAGCCCCTACTTCATTATCTTGCCATTCACAAATATCCCATTAATTAAAATTTTGAAAAATGTTGACCCTTACAGAATAAAATGTCATTTTTGAGTTTTTATTATCCTTTATGCATTATTCATACCAAATACAAAGAGTAAAATCCTGACAAAAGTTTTGGATGTATGTATATAAATTCCGTGTCAGCACATGTCTATATTGAAAGTGAATATAGAAAGACATTAAAGAATGGCTCTGGAATCCAGTGTATATTTATAATAATATCTATATTCTTCAGTCTCAGAAAATAGCAGTTGACAAATATTTCACCATAGGCATTGAAATGACGTGATTAAATAGATGATAATTCATGACATAGTTACTATGCATTTGCTGTGGTACAGCTCATCGGAATTCTTATTTTGTAGCTTAAAGCAAATGCCTTTGACATATTAGTAGTAACACTAACAGTGAATTATTGCTGCTTTTCTTTGAATTTGTAGGTCTTATTCAGCCCATTCCAAAAAACCAATTTTTTCAAAATTATTTTAATAATAATTATGGCAATGAAGCAGATAGACCATACAAATGCTATTACTGTCATCGAGCATACAAAAAGTCCTGTCATCTTAAACAGCACATCAGGTAAGGTCTGGGAGATGGAGATGGAGCACAGACAGAGAGTCAGTGACCTGTGACTAAGGATTCAGGAAGGCCTTGTTCCCTTATCGTTACAATATCTTATTTGACAAAAAATATTTGTTTGTGTTTAAAATTCTTGAATATATTCATTTAAATATTTTAGTCAGAAATTGCCCGAGCTTTCTTTTTATTCTATTTATTATATTTAGTGTTTGCAATTTCCCCCAGCATTTTTTATTGTAATTAGAACGTTTAACTTTTTCAGATATTTTTACCCCGACATCTTTTAAGTGAAAAGAGAGTAGAAAGTGTGCCTGTGAGAGGTAGTATGGTAGTCTGACAATGGAACTACGTAGCAGATGCATGTTTTCACTTCAGTGTGTGTGCAACTCAGTGTCTCTGGCAAGTCACATAGCTGATCTCAGATTTACTCACTTACAAATGTAGACAGCTAGATCCTTTCTGCTTACCTTTAGAGTGTCATAGAGTGAAGTATCACTGAGTTCACACTTGTTATAAGTGTGTAATAAATGTATTAAGGTTTTTTTCTGCTTTTTAGATCCCATACGGGTGAAAAACCTTTCAAATGTTCTCAGTGTGGCAGAGGCTTCGTCTCTGCAGGTGTGCTTAAAGCGCATGTCCGGACACACACGGGACTGAAGTCTTTCAAGTGTCTCATCTGCAATGGAGCCTTTACCACAGGGGGCAGCTTACGGCGACACATGGGCATACACAATGACCTCCGCCCCTACATGTGTCCCTATTGCCAGAAAACATTTAAGACTTCACTAAACTGCAAAAAACACATGAAAACCCATAGGTAGGTGTCATGCTGATGTATCTGCTGTTTGATTTTCCTCATAACTATCTTTGATTCTGTATTGTTATTTCTAGCTTGAAGAATATTGGGTTGATTTGACTGTCTTAGGGATCTAATGAGAGCCATTGATGATATCATGAACTTATGTTTGTATTTTTTAATGAATTTTTTTGAGCCAGGTGTGATGGTTCATGCCTGTAAATAAGGGCGTGAGAGGCTGAGGCACAAGTATTGCTTTCAGTTCAAGATCAGACTGGGCTTGAGGTCCTGTCTCCAACAAATAAAAAGACCAAACCAACCCTAGTGCGTTCTCTCTCTCTCTCTCTCTCTCTCTCTCTCTCTCTCTCTCTCTCTCTCTCTCTCTCTCGTGTGAAAACAGAGTCTTGCTGTGTAGCTCAGGATGACCTAATAGTCCTGATTGCTGGGGATTACGCATGTGGTGGATATCACCATACCCATTTAACATTTTTACTTTTAATACTGAGGCAGTCCTTATTAGCCCTCACCTAGTTAGATGGTGAGGATTTTTACAAGGAAAACTTTAGTTAGTCCTATAATTTATAGGTTTTTTAAAAAAAACTTATTTGTGTGTGTGTGTGTATGTGTGTTACAGCACACTTGTGGAAGTTAGGAGGACAGTTTGTGGGAGTTGGTGCCCTCTTTCCCCTGTGTGGACTCTGGTGCTTGAATTCAGGTTGCCAGGCTTGAGAGGGAAGAGCCCTTACTTGTTGATTTATCTCCCTGGCCTGATTTCTAGGTTTTATGTGGACTATGAGTCTCAGATATGCTTTGAGCTTGTTACTCACTGTAACCTATGTTTCTGTTAGGTACAAAACTAGCTCAGCTGTGATGGATGTGGTTTTTTTTTTTTTAAAGGCATGTTTCTGATTACAGACTGAGGCCAGCATTCCGTGAATCAATCCGTAGTGCTGTGCAGCGTGTCTCTGTTCATCTTAAGTGAGGGCTACCTGCTGCCTGAAAATTCTGACAGCACTTCCACTCAGATGCCTTTCCTGCAGCCTCTGCAAGGCCTCCCCCCCCCCCACAGAATTAGTTAACTGTAATGGGTCATTTTAGTTTGTTGGTTGTTTTAGTCTTTTCCTGGCTCTAAGCACATTTAACAAGGTGGATTAACTTGATTTTTAAGTATTTAGCCAGGAAGTTATCTCCTGCTAGGGATCACCTAGGCAGTGTCATACTGGTGGTAACATAGGGAGTCCTCACAGTTACATGTCTCTCTGTGCTACTGTGTCAAACTGCGGTTTGTGGAGGTGATTCAATGCTGTGATGTGCTTGGGACCTGCAAATCCTTGTTGATGGGAATGTTTAGTGCCATTTACACTTTTGTAGCAGGGTGGCTTTCAAGCTATAGAGAGGTCTGAATTTAGGAGTTGAGGTGCTCTGGTTTGTTAAGTGCTGTATTTGCTAGGAAGCCAGGCCTCTGAAGTGGACCTCCTGTGAGAATGTTGAGAATATAAGCTTAAGACCTCTTTTGATGGTCCTGATGGTTAGTGGCATAATTACTGGGTCTCTTGAATTAGGTCCAATATTTTTGGTCTCTGGGGGTTATGGTTACACTGAGGATAAGTGTATCACTGTGTGACTACACTATGTGAGACACCGATCAGTCTGTCACACTGTACCATAAAGATTAGGCTACTTTTCTCTTTTCCAAAGATATGAACTAGCCCAGCAGCTCCAGGAACAGCAGGACACTTCCTCAATGGATGACAGCACTGTAGACCAGCAGAGTATGCAAGTGTCAGCTCCCATTCCTGTGGAGATTGAAGGTGCAGAACTACAGCAGACCCCTGAGACCGTGGCAGCAGACCCTGAGGCTATGCTGGAACTGGGGCCACAGCATGTGGTGAGCGCAGAAGATGCAGAACTTGGACAGCAGCTGGCAGATCAGCCTTTGGAAGCTGACGAAGGTACTAGTTCAGGAACTTTAAATTTTAATAATCCCAGTGAAGTCTTGTGGTCCTTAGACTTAGTGTAATCCTGTTGTCTTCTTTTTGCTGCTGGGGAAAATACGCAGAGCCTCGTGTAGGTTAAGCATTGTATCACTGATCTACGTTAGCTGTTCTGCTTGCTTTTTGAAAGTCACAGTTTGTGCTAGTGTGTGTATGTGCAGCTGTGATGAAATCTTAGACCTACAGAAAAACACCATCCACATTTTGTTGTTTTTCTACATTTTTTTTTTTTTCTAAACAAATGTGTCAGCATGGCCTTCTGTGTGTCCATGTTGAGTGTGTTTATGGCTTGTAGAAATAGGATCTTTTATGCAATTTTTATAAACTTGTCTTGATATACCGTCAACCTTTTTCCTTTTAGCTGTGCTCATTAGTACTCTGTGACAAGGCCTCTGTATAGATTCTCAGACTAGTGAGGCTGGTAAATGTCACCGATGACAGTGAGCCGAGGTTTCTGATAGTGAATGTAAAGCAGCTTGTTGCTGTGTTCCATTAGCAGTGCTGGTCAACTGAATGTCAGCTCATTGTGAGTGGTGGTCTGCATCCTGCAAGCTCATCTTACCAGGCTTGGTAGCAGACAGTTTGCTGGCCAGTTAGGGTTTTGTTCTTTTATTGGCTGGATTGTACATGTTTTATCCCCTATGATGCCTGGGTTTTATGTAATTACCAAGTATAGTTGCATTTCGGAATATTTTGTTATGTATATAACTTTTTAGAACAGTGAATATTTCTTTCCTTTTGTGTTCCAAAATGAGGGAGCTAATTTTTGAAGACTCACTAGAATACTTTCAGATGGATTAGCAGATGGAAAGTGACCACACATTTTACACTTTTTGCTCTTTACCCTTAGATGGGTTTACAGCTTCCCAGGACCCTCTCCCAGGGCACATGGACCAGTTTGAAGAGCAGACTGCCCCACAGCAGCCTTTTGAGTCTGCAGAACTTTCACAAGGTCAGTGTGACTGACTTTCAGTGAGCTTGTAAACCAGCTGACCTGTGCTAGGTTTAGTTTGCAAAACTTAGGGTATTTCTCTTAGGGCTCTTGTGACATTTTATGGTTTAATCCCAATAATTGCATGCATTTATGTTTTATTATATAATATTTTGTAATCTCTTCTTCTAACAATGACTTTTAAGGCCATTCTGTGTAGCGACTCCATCCCAGATAAGGCGATGGATTGGTGAGAACTTGTGTTTGTGGCTGGAGTATAAAGCCTGTGTTCCAGGGACGTAGACTGGGTACAACATCCAGGCAACTTAGAGCTGCTAAAACAACACCCTAATCTTGATTCTTATTCAGGAAGCATCTTTTCTTTATAAATTAACTCTTACTTTTTGTATAACTAACATTTGTTGTAGATCTCATGTACCTAATTTCTTTCAGGTTTCTCAGTGACTGACAGTTACAATCAACAGACTCCATTTCCACCTGTGCAGCAGCTGCAGGATTCCAGCACACTTGAGTCTCAGGCCTTGACTACAAGTTTCCATCAGCAAAACTTACTTCCAGTTCCAAGTTCTGACACCATTAACGTGGTGAGTATGTGCAGAAGGGCAGAACAGTTGTCTTTTGCAATGACCATCTTGTGCTTGCTGTAGCACACTTATGTCCCAACACTGGTTAGTACATATGACTCGTCATGTGACTTAAGTCTGGTATCCTCAGGTTGGTACACGCGATGTGACATATGCAGCACACAGAAGCATCTTTTTTCTTCCAGCATCTTGACTTCATCTGAATGATACCATGGGCAGCTTTGCCATTTGGACTGAGAGCTAGAAATTTACTAGTGTGTTATATAAGAAGTGGAAGAATTTTGCTTTAGACATAAAATGTATTTTTGTTTGTGGAATCGTAAGTTTTTGAAGGAAAATGAAATTAATGTTGATGTTAAAAAGCAAATCTTATATAAAACATTATTATTTCTTTACTAGGTTTCCTTACAGCATTTTCATTCATAATTGTAGCTACAAGTTTTCTGACCAAATCTTTCCTACTTGCAGTCTCACAGAGGCCAATATTAACTATAAACTACTTGGCCCATGGCTCAGGTTCATTATCAGCCAGCTCTCACAACTTAAGTGAATCCATTTTTATTAATCTGTGTCTTGCCATGTGGCTCCATGGCTTTACTTGTGCTCCATTACATCCACGTGGCTCCATGGCTTCACCTGTGCTCCATTACATCTTGTCTTCTGAGCGGCAGCCTACAGTGTCTCCCTGACGCCACCTTTCTTTGTCTTTAATTCTGCTTGCATTTCCTGCTTGCCTGTAAGCTGCCTTGCCATAGGCCAAAACGTCTTTGTTATTAACAAATGGTAATAAAGTATATTCACAACATACAGAAAGATATCCCACATCACATAATAAAATGTTTTTCTCTTAGGTTGGAGATATTGAAGTGTTTATTTCTTTTTTCCTTTTTCCATTTTAATTAGCGTTAAAAATGACAGGCAAATGAGTAGTTACCTCTTTAAACATCTGATGTTAGTAGTAGCCGTGATAAGCTAGAGCACTTTGTTTGAGATTGAAGAGCATGCTGTGTGGTAGCTGTGCTTTACTCTATGTCCCTCAGAATGAATTATGCCTGCCTGATGGAGTAAGATTGGACTTGGTGTGATTTGGTCATGGAAGTTGGGTGAACAAGTAAGGAAAGACCTTGCTTCCGTTACCATGCAAGATGTGTGCATGTGAAGGTTGGTTTGTTCTCCATCCAGTGTGGGTAGGATATGTTAAAAGTCAGAAAGCATTGACTAGGCTGGGCTTAGTGCTGCTGTGGACTGTGATCCTTATGTCAGAAATAGGGGTCAGGGTGACTGCTCTTTGGTAGTCTCTGTGAGTGGTAGAGGTGGCTCTTGTGAGAAGAGAGAAATAGTGCTCTTCTCAGAAGGTAGCATGTTTACTCACCAGTGTGTTACTTTCTATTGTTCTGATCACATATCTCAGGTAATCAACATAAAAGCAGAAATGGTTATTTTACTTCACAATTTCAGAAATTTTGGTTAATGAATTACCAGCTCTGTTGCTTTGGGGCCTGTGGCATTGCAGAACATCATCCCAGGAGCACATGTGGAGGAAAATGCTTACCTTGTGACATCTGGAGGAGAGAGAGAAAGTTGGGGGTTCCAATTTCTTCTACAAGGGCATGCCCTCAATACCAGTATTCTCCAAGTGGGTCTTCCAGACCCCAATAGTGTCACAGAAGAGCCACTGGTCCCTTAGACTATTATAGGATGTTTAAGATTCAGTCTTCATGGGTAGTAAAGTCAAGCTGATGAAAGAATAATCTCTTATTAAGATAAATCATGTTGGTTTATACTCTGTACTAAATAAGGTTATTAGTCAGGCATGGAGGTCTACATCTATAATCTCAATACTTGGGAGACTGACCTAGGAGAATCCATCACAAGTTTGAGACAAGCGTGATCAGCATAGTACACTACAGGCTAGCCTTGGCTAACTAGACTTAGACTCTGTGTCATACAGCCTATGAATAAATAGTTTAATAGAAAGTAAATTCAGACTTAATATGTCTGTGTCAGTAACTTGTCTTTCTCTGTTTCAAACTATTATAATGGACTACTTGTGGGTTTTCTTTGGAAACTGTTATGAGCATTTATATCTTTGCTTTTTTTGAGTCATCTTATTTATAGATGGTCATGGTTCTTGCTTTATATCTGATCATTTTAGGCAGCTCGTCTGCTTCCAGAGTCATCTCAAGAGGATCTAGATCTACAGACACAACGTCCACAGTTCCTGGAGGACAGCGAGGACCAGAGCAGGCGCTCTTACAGGTAATCGATGCTGAGACCCAGCTTCTGAGGCTGAGTGCTGACTGTTCACCTGCAGTGGTCAGGTGCTCTACAGCCCAGTTCTCAGGTTGTGAAGTAGGTTTCATCATTACCCCAGTCTATAAAAAGTCCAGAAGGTACTTGCTGGGCTTGAAGAATGATTAAATCAAACTTTGTCTCTGGAGGGTATCACCATTCATCACTTTTAAAATAATACACTAAGATTACAAATATCCTGTCCAGAACTTGATCTAGCAATTAGTTGTTCTTGCCTCTATTTTGTGCCTGCACTGTGCCCTGAATGTGGAACAGGGCTATGATTTATCTAAGATCACCAACCACTTGGTGAGTGGGCTGAAGCTGCTTTGCTTCCCTCTATTGCCAGGTGTCTGGCTGCTCAGCAGTCAGTCACACTCTGAGTGAACAGGCCTGAGCTCTCTGTGTTTTGTTTCTAGATGTGACTATTGCAACAAAGGCTTCAAGAAGTCCAGCCACTTGAAGCAGCACGTGCGCTCACACACAGGGGAGAAACCTTACAAGTGCAAGCTCTGTGGGCGTGGTTTTGTCTCCTCGGGTGTCCTCAAGTCTCACGAGAAGACACACACAGGTTACTGTCTGTTTCCTGTAGAAAAGTCCCGTAGACTAAATGGCTTTTAGTGGTCATATTCTTTCACTTAGTGCAGTGCATTGATCAAGATTCATCTGTGTTATAGCATGTATTAGTACCATGATCCTTTGTGTGGTCCATAATTCTCATTAAACAGATAAATCAAGCTTAATTTACCTATTATCAGTTTTATTTGAGTTTTGTGAATAATTCTGTATAGATATGATTTTATTTTTCCATCAAAGAACATGATTTCTGGGCATAAGAATAGCTCTCTTTGGGGTTGTGGGTGATTCTGGGTATGATTATTGGAAAACATCTGCTTAGCATGTGTAAAGCCCTGGGTTCAAAACACACTACAAAAGCAAGCCCACTTGTACATGTTCAAGTTCAATCAAACTTTTCCAGGTAATTATTTTCCCATCTACCAGCAAATGTATGAAAGTCCTGACTCTTCCTTATCCTATCAGTACAGTACATTGTATTGTGCATCTTTTGCTGTTACTACACTTGGGTGGGAAACAATCATTTGTCAAGCATATGATTCATGTTTCTTAAGTGGTTTATGGTGTTGAACTTCTTCCCATGTACTTGTTGAGAATTGTCTGTTCTAATCATGCTCCCATTTTAAAGTTAGGTAATTTGTTTTATTATTATCAGTTTGATAAAGTATTTTAAAAATATGGCCTGGACATTGGATCTTTATCAGATATATAGTTTGCAGTTAAATTATAGTTATCCATTGAACACATTCTGTTTAAAATATAATACACATTTTACATCAGTATGCGTTCTGTATAAGCCTTTATCTGAAAATGATGGCACACCACTTCAAATGCACAGAAGAAGAAAAGCCTGAGGATGTCTGTTGGTGACTAGGGGTGGTTCTGAGGGCTTTTGAGAAGGTGGTTGTGAAATCAGTGGCTCATAGGAAGTTCTGTTCCGAAGGCAGAGAGAGCTAGTCCATTGAGGGAAGGCAGGGTCAGGTAGGCATTTCTGAAGCTCTGTTCTGACAGCAGGAACTGTAACACTGAGCTTCATCAGAAGTGAGGCCATGGAAAGGCTTCGCAGGTCCTTCCTGGGTCCAACTAATCAGCCATTTGCTGTGGCTGCAGCTCGAAGATGGATCCAGAGAAACATTTTGAAGGTCCTGTCTGCAAACAAGTTACAGCTGAGGACAGAGCACTCTTGGCTTGTTGTGAGCAGCCTCGTCTGAGAGCTCTTCATTTTAGTAGAGATACAATCAGACATGCTCTGTCAATGTTCATGTCTCTTAACAATATCCGGTCAAAATCCTAAATTGTAAGCAGGATAAACTCTTTTTGTTACATATTTGTTTGTTCTTGAATGCTTGTGATTTCAAGATAATGAAGCCATACTTCACGCCCTACTCTTGTCTGTTGGTAGGAGTCAAGGCTTTCAGCTGCAGCATCTGCAATGCATCTTTCACCACCAATGGCAGCCTTACGCGGCACATGGCCACGCATATGAGCTTGAAGCCTTACAAGTGTCCGTTCTGCGAAGAGGGCTTTCGCACAGCAATTCACTGTAAAAAGCATATGAAGAGACACCAGGCAGTCCCATCTGCAACCTCAGCAGCTGCAGACACAGAGGGAGGAGGTAGTTTCTGTTTTAGATTGAAAGTTTACTGGTCAGATGCCTATTTAGCTATAAGTTAAATATTGTAATCTTACAAATTAAGCTTAGTAGTATCTTGAGGTTTTAATTTAAGAATATGTTGTTGAATGGACAGATTGTGTGTATGTTGGTGCATGTGCCATGCCACATGTATTGATTCTCTCCTTCCACCTTCACATGGGTCCTAGAGAATGAACTCAGGCTGCCAGGCTTGGGCAGCAAGTACTTTACTGCACCTGAGATGCCCCTGGATCAATATAGCTGTAATTTATGTCTCTCTGTAGTTTTATTTTCTGAATATGAGAAGAAATTCAGAGAATCACAATGAAGGAGTTCAGCTTTTCCAGTCACCATGCACTGATGTCCATAATTGACATGTGCTCTTGGCTGCACTTAGCGTACATGTGGATGGGGTTTATTTTCTCTCTCTCTTTCTTCCTTCCTTTCTTCTTTCTTTCTTTCTTTTCATCTTTTTGTTTATTTAAAAAGGTTTTTTTTTTCCACTGCTCACCTCCCATCCTCCTTCCAGTTCCTCCCAGTCCTCCCTCAGCCTCCCCCTACCTGTCCCCCATCTATTCCATAAGGCGGGCAAGGAGTCCCAAGGTGGGCCAGTTCAGTCTAGCATATCCATTTAAGGTAGGTCCGACTTCCTCATCTCAGTATTAAGGCTGGGTTAGGTGTTTCTCTGTAGGGAGTGGGCTCTGAGATGCCAGTTCATGCACAGGAATGTAGTCTGATCCTACTCCATGAGGCTCCACATACTGCCCATGACATTCAACAGTCATCTATCTTTGGAGGGTTTACTTTCTTTCCCTGAAGATTCCTCAGCAGTTATTTCAGAGTCAGTGAGCTCCCAATAGCTCAGCTTAGCCATCTCCTCATGATCCTTTGTTCATATATTCTCTTCTCTCTCTTCAGCTAGACCAAGAGCTCAACCTGGTGGGTAGCTATGGATCTCTGCTTTTGCCTCTATCCATTGCTGGATGAAGGTTCTATAATGACAATTAGGGTGGTCATTCATTTGATTATAGGGGAAGTCCTGTTTAGGCACCCTCTCTACTATTGCTTGGAGTCTTAACCAGGGATATCTTGTGGATTCCTTAGCACCCGGTTTCTTTCCAACCCCACAGTGGCTCCCTCGTTGAAGATACTCCTTTCTTTCTCTCCCTCCTTGTTGCTCCTCTCACTCAACCATCTTCTCTCATGATTTGTTCCCGCCTCTTCTTGCTCACTCCCCACCATGATCCTAATTTACTCAGAAGCTCTTCTCTATTTCCTCTTCCCAGTGAGATCCCTGGCTGTCTCTCTTAAGTTCCTTCTGTTACCAAGCTGTTCAGGGTTTATGGTTTACAGCCTGGATATTTTTTGCTTTTTGTCTAAAATCCACTTATAAGTGAATACATACCATTTCTTTCTGGGCCTGTGATACCTTGCTCAGGATGATACTCTCCAGATCCATCCATTTGCCTGCAAATTTCAGGATGTCATTCCTTTTTTTTTTTTTTTTTTTTTTTTTTTTTTTTTTTTTTTTTTTTTTTTTTTTTTTTTTTTCCTGCTGAGTAGTACTCCGTTGTGTAAATGTACCAAAATATGTTAATCCATTCTTCAGTTGAGGGTCACCTCGATTGTTTCCAGGTTCTGACTATTACAAATAATGCTGCTATGAACGTAGTTGAGCTAATGCCCTTGGGATAAAAATGTATATTCGTTGAGTACATGCTCAATAGTGGTATTGCTGGATTATTAAATATATATCCTCTTTTGTTTTAAAAGTAACAATATCCCCTTTTGTGTTAAAAATAAAAAAGTTTATAACTAACATAAGAAAAATCATATACAATAGGTACAATAATTATATACAGTATATACAAACAATAATTATATGAGTAACATCCAGTTCGTTAACAACTGACAAATTCAAAGAAAATATTCCATTATTTATCCTGTTGTGGTGAGTACAAAGGATTATATTTAATTCACTTTCTATCTAATAAAATTATTAAAAACTATATTTTGATGTCTCTCAAACTTATACACTTTAGCGTCTTAGTGAGTTTCTTTTCTAAAACTGTCAGTAGAAAACTATAGCTATCTCATCTTCAACTCTCTCAGAAAGCCAAGAAAGAAATAATATTAACTAAGTAAACAGCATGGGCAAGCAAACAAATTCCAAAAAATGTAAGAAATGAAACAGCTGGCTGCCTGAGCAGTCACCCAAAATTCTGTATCATTGAAGCATCCATCTTTGGCCTACAGGCCTAACATGTCTGACAGACTTCTCTGTGAAGCAGGATATTCTCAAATACTTTCTTACCTTGTCTTAGCAAGGCTCGACAATTCTTTGTGTGTATGTGTTTCTCTTGCTTGTCCATTTTGAACATCATACTGTCAAGAGTACTTTCTTGCCCAGTGACTAACTCTTGTCACAAAGAAGGTCAACTCCATATGGAGGAGTTTCTTTGATGTTCATAATCTTCTCTGAAGTAGATCGGTGCTACCAGGAGCAAATGTTCCATTGTCATAAAAATAATAAGAACCTATGTTATTAAAATACCTTAAATGCCATATTCTATGGATCTCAGAAGTGTTTGAAGGAGACCTGTTCATCTAAAATATATGTTTAATTTTGAAAATGTATCTAATATGACTATAAATTTGATTGTAATGTCTAACTGCTAACTTGCATTTCTTTATATCCTAATTAGCTGGTAATAATAACTTTCATGGAGTAGTGATTTGTATTATATGGTTATATGAACTCTCTAAGTATGATACCTTGAACAAGCATAGAGATAGATGTTCAGTAACAAAATTAATCTCAACACAATTGTATACAGTATACAAAAAAATCCAATCTGGTATAAAATATTGAAAGCTAGTAATTCCTTTTTAAAAGTAGATTCAATAATCTACCCTTATATCCTAGCACATCTGTATCCCCTTTTTTCTTTCTTTTTTTAAAAACAAGAACCCTGAATCTAATCTCTCTTGTCTAGCTTTTTTCTAACCATAACTAATAACGGTTTTTAACCAATTACCCTAAACAATGACAACCATCCATAAACCATTGAAAGACCCAAAACCACCCACCCCACCTCTTGGGAATGTGGGTGGCATGTTCTTAAATTTACTTCCTGCTGTCTAGGGGTGATGGCTTCTTTAGGGGATCCTGAAAAGAAAAGTTTTGTTAATTGTTAAGTCCTGAAATAAGTAGCTTTTATCATTTGTTGTCCAGTCTCTGTATAACAGGAAAGTGCACGGCTGTCTCAAGTCCTGGCTAGAGTAGTCTGTGAAGCTGGTTCATCTCAGCTAACCACCTCAAAATTGTCCTGAGCAGTTTATAATCCAAATCCAATCTGGTTGGTGTTTGTCAGCCTAGTGACTTTGTGAAATCATGGTTGTGGGGCCCCATCTTCCTTTGGATACTTCAAGTTTGCAATTAGGCATTGTCATGGATCAGTGCAGAAAACTGATAAGAGACTAAAACCCAACACAATGTACAGGAAGCTAAATAAAGACCTTTTCTATAATTAGTATCCTATATGAACATCAATTTCATGACAAAAAGTTTAAAATATGCATACATATATATACATGCATAATCTTATAGATTTTAATATAAACATTTATTCAGTTTAGGATTAGTAACAATAGAATAGCCTCTTATTTTTTGTTATTCTTCTGTCCCATATCAGGTGGCTCTTCTGATATGATACAGAGATTTTGCATTTTCCTTTAACAACTATGCTTAGGTTTAGAGAAGGAGAAAACCACACTCCAACTCTAAAGCCAGCTTTAAATTATAATTAAACTGGGGCTTCAACTTCTCTTACAAATAAAGACATTAGAGGCTAAGCAATGACATTTTACCCTGTAGAGTATACTGGTCCAATAAGTCCGATATTACTTTGCTTGTAAATTTTTCTGGATAGCCTCTCTTCTGTTGTAGACGTCTAGATGTCCAAGGTTTTTTAACTTCTTGAAGATGGGTATTTCTAGTTTTCTGTAAAGACAAAAACAAAAACCTGCCCCAACTCTTTGTTTTCCTTACAACTCAAAGAATTGTCATATGGGTGTATAATCTATCTTCTTATATTTTCATAGCAGTTTGGTCTTGTCAAGTGATCAGAACTTATCTTTATAATGTGTGTGTGTGTGTGTGTGTGTGTGTGTGTGTATCTCTTTTTTGTGGACATTCTCATTGAGAGTTTTTTGTTACTTTGTTATGTTTGCCTCTAAGTTTTGAGCCTCTGGTTTATTTACCTAGTAATCCGTTTTGGCCTATAGTCACAGGTCAATATCTATAAATCCTGGTCATTGTGTGGGCTTTGGTTTCTAAGCTCCTGCTGGGTCTGTAAGCTGGCAGAAGCTGGCTTTTACCCGCCTCAGACTCCTGGTCCCTCCTTTACTTGTCTTCCTTCTCACGGGTCAGATGAGTTCCCATTAGCTGCAATTAGAAAAGCAGCAGTTTCCGTCTGAAATGCAACTTAATTAAGTTACTATCACTAACCTTACATGCCTCATCTTTGTTTTCTCATGTTGAAACTTGATTCTTAATCGGATTTCGCACCTTTTTCCTTTGCTCTTAATAGACACAGGTGTGGAGGAAGAGGAAGAGAACTCTGACAGAAGTGCATCAAGAAAGCCTCGTCCTGAGGTCATCACCTTCACAGAAGAGGAAACAGCCCAGCTGGCCAAGATTCAGCCCCAGGAGAGTGCTACAGTGTCTGAGAAGGTCCTGGTTCAGTCAGCTGCAGAAAAGGACCGCATCAGTGAGATGAAGGATAAGCAGGCGGAGCTTGAGGCTGAACCCAAGCATGCCAACTGCTGCACATACTGTCCTAAGAGCTTCAAGAAGCCCAGCGACCTGGTGAGGTGAGGGTGCTGTCACTGGTGTCCAGAGCTCTTGCAGACTTGAGAGTGAACTCCAATGATGCTTTTCACTCCAGTATGGGAAGTTACCCATGGAGCATATGGTTCTAAGCATGCATCAACTTGATAGTGAGCTCATGTAGAATGATAATGAAGAATTCTGATCCTTATGCAGTTTCTGTATGATTGTGATCAAGGTAAAAAAATGAATCAAATTAGTTGAGGCACACAGGTATAGAAGACTGGTAGGTAAGTTCCTATAGAGGGCTGCTAGTCATTGTGAGAGCCCAGAACAGACTATAGAGACCACCAGGTGCCACAAGTCAGGCAGTTAACTGATGACTCGTGGAGTATCACGGAGTGGTTGAGGACCTGGAAGAGAGCTGGGCTTATATAGAGTGGGGAGAGGCAAGCCATGCCCAGATGGTGCCATCCATTTTACAGTCATGACATGGAGCTTGGCTCTAGGAGGTCATGGAGCCAGTGGGTGAGCTCCTTAATAACCAGCAGAACTCTCAAGCCATGGAGCTTGGCTCTAGGAGGTCATGGAGCCAGTGGGTGAGCTCCTTAATAACCAGCAGAACTCTCAAGCCATGGAGCTTGGCTCTAGGAGGTCATGGAGCCAGTGGGTGAGCTCCTTAATAACCAGCAGAACTCTCAAGCCATGAAGCTTGGCTCTAGGAGGTCATGGAGCCAGTGGGTGAGCTCCTTAATAACCAGCAGAACTCTCAAGACTGCAGTTGTGAGACAGTGAAGCCTGAAAAGTTGATTTGGCCAAATTTAATTAGAAATGGTAGCATAGTATTTTTATTTTTAAAATTATAAATTTGTGAAGCTGTTTGCAAATGTGTATATAGTTAAAAATAAAGTGCCTTAATTAGAAATGTTTTTTTAATAGGCATGTTAGAATCCATACTGGAGAAAAGCCATATAAGTGTGATGAATGTGGAAAGAGCTTTACTGTGAAGTCCACTCTAGATTGCCATGTGAAGACTCATACTGGTAAGGAGTGACCCCTCAGCACTGTAGAGTCTTTAGGATGTGTCTGATTGTTTTGTGCACAAATGCTCCAGAATTATAGAGAACTCAAAATTGGGAACTATGAAAAAATAAAGATTTTGTTTGTTGTTTTTTTTATTCCTGATGTAAAGAAAATGATTTAACTCTTAAAGGGCTGGAGGGGTAAAATCTAAAAATCAAATTATACTTAGGCCTCCTCCTCTTCTTGCATAAGGTTCCCTATTAGTTTCATTTGGACCAAAGAGAGTGAGTTTGCTGAGACCTGGCAAGTTTGTTGACAGTCACCAGATTATAATATCTTTTCATGTGAGGACAAAAATCTTACTAAGGGGAAAATAGTGTCTTTTTCCTTGGCTTTTTTCTTGATCTGACCTGAGGATATGAAAATCAGTTGCATTAAAAACACAAATCTTTGCTCCTTGAAGTCTGCCGCTACAAGAGTGATTATCAGCCCGTGGGCCTCGACCCCTTTGGGGGTCAATTGACCCTTTCTCGGGGCCACCTAAGATCATGAGAAACACAGGTATTTGCGTTAGGATTCTTAACCGTAGCAACATTACAGTTCTGAAGTAGCAGTGAAAGGAGTCTCCTGGTTGGAGGTCCCCACCACATGAGGCACTCCGTTAAAGGGCTGTACTGTTAGGAAGGTTGAGAACTGCTGAATTAGAAGGCATCTTCTCCGAGTCAGAGGCATTTTGTGAGTGACATGAGGCTAATAGTAGCAAGGCGCCCCAACTCCATTGAGACTTATTTGTATTAGGATATAACTAGCCAAGAGTGTATTTGGCATGTAGGGATGTGGGACCATCATTTCTGTGGTCATCATGAAGTTAACCCTCATTTCCAAAGTTTTTTAGTCATAAGTTTGAACAAATGACTACACATGGAATTTCATATTTTATGTGAAGTTCTGTGACTCTTTCCTGATGGTTAATTATTGGCAGCTAAACAGGGATAAAGTCACTTATTAAAACTTCCTCATATGCAGTTGTCCTGTTGTTCCATCAGGTTCCCAGTGTCTCTTATGTTATGCTATGAACTTGCTGGGTGGATGGGCTTACTCTGCTGAGCTTGGAAGACCCAGGTCCACTGTGTTCCCATGCTGGTGCCCAGTGTGTTCCCTGAGATCAGCATAGCTGTTCCAATCTATGCGGGGTGGGAGTTCAGCTTAGGCTACATAGGTAAGAAAAACTGTTTTCCCCGTTGGAATGTCAAAGTAACTTCTGAAAACCCCAGAGCAATATAGAATCACAGACTTTTAATACTTTTGTGAGTCGGCCTGAGCATCCCTGGTGAAAAGATGGTACTTGCTGAGTTTCTGATCCTGAGCTCTTCTAGGGAAGATACTGTTGTCAGTGGTATCTGGGCCTTGGTGGCTTTTATTATGCAGGTGATGGTGAGAAGAACCAGAGGGACAATAATAGGAAGTAATGAGACACATAACACTTAGTACAGGGCCTGTGTGCTCAGGATGGTATTTATTCATAGGAGACATAACACTGGACACAGAGCCTGTGAGCTCAGGATGGGATTCCCCATGTACCTCCTCCAAATGGGGTACTATCTGTGCTGCCTTTTCTCTTTTTTCAGCTTGGCAGAGAGAAATTAGACACTGAGATCTTCAGTGATCTCTGTACGGAAACAAAAATGCCAGGAATGTGGCTTAGAGCTAAGTCTTCTAGTGAAGCTAAATCAAAAGCTTGAGTCAGTGTTCCATGGAATGTAGGGATTTCAGAGTACAAAGGCTCACAGGGTTGTGGAAACACAAATCAGATTGAAGACCGTGTACAGGTGGATTTCTGCAGTTGCCTATGTTGTTAGAGCATCCTTGGTTGAGAGCCTAATGCACTTTGGTTCATAAAACCAGCGCAGTGTGTCCATGCTGCCTGGTAGAAGGTTTCTGTGAGCTCAGGTTGTCATTGGTTCCTGCTGATTGTTGCTGGTGTTTTTGTAGGGCAGAAGCTGTTCAGCTGTCATGTCTGCAGCAATGCCTTCTCCACAAAAGGAAGTCTGAAGGTGCATATGCGCCTGCACACAGGAGCAAAGCCTTTCAAGTGCCCTCACTGTGAGCTGCGCTTCCGCACTTCCGGGCGAAGGAAGACTCACATGCAGTTCCATTACAAATCTGACCCAAAGAAGACCAGGAAGCCTGTGACACGAAGCTCATCAGATAGTCCCCAGTCTGTGAACCTCAACTCCTCTTCCACTGACCCCAATGTGTTCATCATGAACAACCCTGTTCTAACAGGACAGTTTGATCAGAATATGCTTCAGCAAGGGCTTGTGGGTCAAGCTATTCTTCCTGCCTCTGTTTCAGGTAAGAAACCAACTTATGTCCCTCTCATCTTTTCGCAAAGCAAGACAGTCCTTTGAGCCTTTCCTTCAGAAGAAATGGGGAAAGACGATTTCTTCTCCCACTATATCTGCTTTCGTTCTCTGATAAGCTTTGGCTTCAGTAATTCTCAGCACGGTTCCCTCCCAGTTGGCATTATCATAGACTTAGTACTGAGGTATGCAGTTTACAGATACTCACCACTTAGTCTAGTGGAGTTACCCTATTGCATTGGTCGCACAATGCTTAAAATGTGTTACATTTGCACAAGTTGGATTTATTTGTGTGCTTACAGCTTCCACAATTCCTGCAGCTGTTTGCCATCCTGTGGGTCTTTTCCTTCTGTGTCTTTCTACTTAGGGGCTTGAGAGCCAGACAGCCACTTAGTGGCTGCTGTTATGTTTACCTGTGAGCCAATCAATCGTCTCTTCAGCCTGTTTTCTGGAGTCTGGAATGGGAAGATCATTTATTTACATGGGCTGTTTTGTTATAAAGCAGATGATGTCTGTAGTATAAATATTTGTAGTCCTTAACTAGATATATTACCATACCATGTAAAACTTGTGTGTTCTAAACGTCATATGGAAAAAGTGAGCTCTTTTAGATTTAAAGAACTTACAATACTAAGTCCTTTTGTTTCTTGTTCTCTGACCAGCTGCTGGGGATTTGACAGTGTCTCTGACTGATGGGAGTTTGGCCACTCTGGAAGGTATCCAGTTACAACTGGCTGCTAATTTGGTTGGACCAAATGTTCAGATTTCTGGAATTGATACCTCCAGCATCAACAATATTACGTTGCAGGTATGGTGACTCCTGTTGTTTCCTGTGCTTTTACATTGTCTACATCACATGGAAGCACAGAGTTTTCACTTACACATATCTGTGTTGCTTTACAGATTGACCCAAGCATTCTGCAACAGACACTACAACAGAGTAACCTGCTCCCTCAGCCAGTCACAGGGGAGCCTGGCACAGGCTCCCAGAGTAGCTCTCTCCAGACAGATAGCACTGTCCCAGCCAGTGTTGTCATCCAGCCTATCTCAGGCTTGTCCTTACAGCCCACAGTGACGTCTGCCAATCTGACCATTGGCCCGCTCTCTGAACAGGATTCTGTGCTGACCACCAGCAGCGGTAAGAGCCCATTGCTCTTCACTGTAGAAGCTGGGATTTCATTTTGTTGCTCATGGTAACACATTTGGTGTTAGGTTAGTGTAATGCTGTTTTCATCTCTTTGTAAAGCTCGCCAAAAAAATAAAAGCCCTCATGTTTTCTTAGTTTCAATGGTGTTCATTTAGTATATGTGCATTTTGTTGTTCATGGAGTTATTTTTCTCAAGCTGGCTTCTTGTTTTATTGTCTCACTCACCTCAGTTTTCTTGCTTGTACCCCTTCTTTCTTCATCTTTTTTGTGGTACTGGGGAATCAAACATAGGGCCGTGTGAATTCTAGGGCAAGTTTTATCTTTTCAGATAAAGTCATTAGAAGTGACTGACGATTGATTCTGATTCTTTGTCTTTTAAAAATAATCCTTTAAGATGCTTTTCATTTAAATCAAGAGAAATGCGTTTTGTGAGAGCTCAGTTGTATTTGCTTTGTGGTGATGAGCAGGGACACAGGATCTCACTCAAGTGATGACTTCACAAGGCCTTGTGTCTACTTCGACGGGCCCCCATGAGATTACCTTGACCATCAACAACTCAAGTCTCAGCCAGGTCCTTGCCCAGGCTGCTGGCCCCACCGCCACATCATCCTCAGGCTCTCCACAGGAGATCACGCTGACAATCTCTGGTTAGTAAGTTCACATTTTAGATGTCTTTTGCTTACAGCTTAAGACCATCTTGTCTGTGTCTCTTTTCCAGCACTCAATTGCATAAAGACATCACATTTTGTTTATGTGACAGGTTCAAATCTAGTGAAATTTAGTATCAAAAACACCTGTGGTTCTTACCGGGCACTTGTCCTGGTTCTGTAGTGCTGAGTGTGGAGTTGGCCGGGCACTTTTCTGGGTGACTTTGCTTAGCAAAGAGCAGCACGAGGAGCTTCCTGACTCATTACTCATCTGAGCCACCTAAAACAAGAAACTCTAGACCCCTACATGCCTTTCCCTAATCTTGTATCTTTGGAACACTACTAAGATTATGTAGAAAGTTTTAAACATGTTAAAGCATTGGAAAAAAAAAAATGATGAGTAGGTGGGAAATACTATTTAGCAACAAAGAGCACCTGGCATTACCAAGTCACCCCGAATGTCAGCCACTGGTCTAAGATGTCATTCCTTCCTTGCTGTACCTCCTGCTCCTTGGAGTCACTCGTGATATGCTTTGGCCTGTGTAGCATCAGCCTGGTATGCTTTGCCCACATGATTCCTTGCTCTGCAGCCTGCATTCTTTCATTCTTTCATATAAAGCCAAGGTTGTATGTAGCCCTGGCCTACCTCCAACTCATTGTTTAGCCAAGAATAATGTTGAATCCCTGATTCCCCTTCCTTTGCCTCCTTGGTGCAAATGAGAGTTGTAATGTAAGTATGTATCGCTGTGCCTAGTATATTTGTTATTTTTGTTGCTGTGATAAAATGCCATGACCAAGACAACTATACAAGGAAAAGTTTATTTGGGTTTATGGTTCCAGCTGAAGAACCCATAATAGCAGGTAAGGCATGGCAGCGAGAATTGAGAGATCACATCTCAGCTGCACAAAGGAAACAGAAAGGAGTGACTTGGAAGTAGGGTAAGGCTGTAAACTCGAAGCCTGCCCGCAGCCGCCTGCTTCCTCCAGCAGAAGGCTCTATAACCTGTCCAAACAACCTTACCAGCTGGGGAAGAAGTCCTATACTACTGAGTCCATGGAGGCATTTCTCATCCAAACCACCACATCCAGTATCAATGCTGGGGAGTAAGCCTAGGTTTTGTGCATGCTAGGCAGGCAACTGCACCCCCAGTCCATAGGTTATTCTTGAATTAATAAGTTTTATAGAACTTGCTCTCAATTTCTAGTGCATTTAAGCCTCATAGCCATTTCACAGTATTACAGCTAAAAGTAGGAACTTTCTAAGTAAAAGCTTTGTTTCTCAGGAGGGTCCGACATTCGGATATAGCTGTACTTTTGAATGATACATATGCTGTGACTTATACTTGCTGGAGAACAACATACATTAACATTGAATTTTGTATGGTTCAGTAACCCTTCTTCTTTGATTGTATATATTGCGTTTTCATGTTAGAAACAGAGAAGTGTATTTGATCAGGGTGGTAGAGAATAGCTGTTTTGTTGAAAACCTTTTTTGGGGAAGTGGGGGGTGGGGGTAGTGTTCTCAGTGTTGGATATGCACTAGGTTTTACCAAAAGCATATGTAGAATTCTTGCTTATAGCTTAGGAATGAAGCTCTTCAGTTTTGTATTTCCTTTTGTAATTTTTATACTTGGACATATTTTTATACAATGGGTATAATAAAAAGGTAGGAGTATATAACATTAAGTATTTATTTATTTTACTTAAAGGTCTGTTGTGTCAGACAGTTTGTGGTCAGGCATAGTGTGCCACTTGTGGAAAGCTTCTTGCTGTCCTAATCAAATTGTCACTTAGTTTGTGCAATGCACAGTGGGATATGTCATGTGAACATAAATGCTGCTTAAGCCATGTAGGTTTACAGGGGTATATAAGTCCTATCATTTGGAGACAAAAACTGAAACATTTGTGTAAAAGGTAAGTGTTGTTCTTCTCCCCAAGCTGGACTTGTACATATGTAGCAGCTGGCCTCTGACTGGATGTTTGCAGCCAGTGGTTAGTAAAAGGGATGTCTAGGAAGAATCAGTAACATGACCATGAGTCCATGGAGTGTGTACTGGAGTCTGTTGAATGACTGGCCTGCTCCGCTGGTAACAGCAGTGCTTTCTCTTTATTTTGTCCTTACTTGTTCATAATGCTTGGCTACACTTCCTATCTGTGCAGTGCCCAGGGAGGAGGTCTCACTCAGAACTGCAGTATAGCATCTTCATCCGCTGATACTTTTATCCCTTAAATCTATCTCACTCCTAATATTACAGCAGAATTCCAAGGCATCTTGTCCTTTTCAAGTCTTTCAAAGCATTAGGGTGATTTTCATCAGAGCTTCATTAGATATTTTTGTGTTGTATATCACGTAGGGTTTGAACCAATAGTAGATGTCCCTTAAAGGAATGTGTCACAATGTGCTGATGCATGCTGGCAAGTAGTCGGAATACACTGGGCAGGAAATTGTCAACACAGGGATGCTCAGCATTGGCTGAGACTGGAAGCTTGTGTGGAAGCTGGCTAGGGAAATCACTTATGTACACTTAAACATGTTTTCTTTACTGCCATCTAGCAGGGGAGTACATTTGGAAGTATTTTCAGTTCAGTGAAAGTGTTATTAACAAGGAATGTGGTTTTAAGTTCCTGAATAAAGTAAAATTCTTAAGTAGTTTAAAAAGTGGACAAATGTGTCCAGTGAGGAAAATATAGGTCATATATTTATAAGTGTTATGAAATATTATTTAAAAACAAAACATGACAGTTGGCCTTGGTGGTATATGTTTTTAATCCCAGCACTTGGGAGGCAGAGGCAGGCTAATCTCTTTAGTTTGAGGCCAGCCTGGTCTACAGAGCAAGTTCCAGGACAGCCAGGACTACACAGAGAAACTCCATCTCCAAACAGAAAGCCATAAACAAACAAAAAGCCCCAAAGGCTTTGAGGGTGGTACACTGTGTTGAGCACAATTATTAAAGAGTAAACTGACACTCTATTTTGAGATATAATATTTCAGTGGAGGTTGAAATCTTACTGATCTCAGTTACTTTGGATGTAGTGAACTAAGCAGACAAGGTTGTCATTGATACCTGTGACAAGTGACCACCGCTCTTTAAGTGGCTCTTTATGGAACTGTGTTACACGAGGTAGACATTCAGCCTTGGGTTTAACTATGGCAGACATAATAATATTCATGTAAAAAGCTCACATTTAATACATGAAGGAATAGACTGTATTTTAGAGCTGGGCATTGTGGCTATGCCTGTAATCTCTAGTACTCTGGAGGCATAATGTCATGGTGCACTGTGCCAGAAATAGGTAAATCTCCAGTTTCAGAATTTTTAAAATAACAGTAAATACACAAAGTTTAGGCATTTCAGTGACAACACTTTGTTATATAGCCCTGCCTACCCTGGTGACCTGGATTAGGTGAATGTAATATTAATTACTAATATTTTCATATCAGAGGGCATACGGTACATTTTTGTGTATATGTGGTTTACAGAATCAGTATAAGCTAATAAAGTGACTGCAGTAGAGTTAAAGAGGTTTCCAAAGTGAGCTGACTGAGACTCTGTGTTGGTAACTGACCAGGCCAGTGCAGGAGGGAACTGCTAGGGTTATGGTTTGAGAGGGAAGTTGTTCCAGGTGTGGGGGTAGGAGGCTGAACCATAGTCAGTGAGCTCAGGTCCAGATGCAGACAAATGAACAGATGAACGGACAGACAGGTAGGTAAGCCAGCTTCAGCATCGGGGCTCTCTTAGGGCTACTGTTGCTATGATGAAACAGTAGGACCAAAGCAACTCAGGTAGGAAAAGGTTTATGCTTCTAATCCACAGTTTGTTATCAGAGGAAGTCAGGGCAGGAACCTGGAGGCAGGAGCTGATGCAGAGGCCATAGAGGGATGCTGCTTACTGGCTTTCTCCCCATGGCTGGCTTGCTCAGCCTGCTTTCTTATAGATCCCAGGACCACTAGCCCAGGGATGATATCATCCACAATGCTGGACCTTCCCCCATCAATCACTAATTGAGAAAAGGCTTTGCATGCCTCCTTCTGATTGAGGCATTTTCTCAGTTGGGGTCCCTCCTCTCTGATGACTCTAGCTGTGTCAAGTTAATATAAAACTGGCCAGTCAGTGCAGGTACCAAGCCAACCTGGATGGAAGTCGAGGGTAGCTGAGGCCTCTGCTTGTTTATCCTTGGTGTACACACCAAGTATCAGATGGTAGGTTGCTGTGCCATGATCACCTCCATGACTTCATGGGGCATTGGCAAGAGTTAGACCCTTCCCTTGGTTTGATTTTAAGACACTATGTGCTCTACAGCCTCAGTTCTCCCCAGTGAATGTATTGAGTAGCTCTCTCCCTGGGTTTGCCACCTTTTCTCTTGGCAGCTGTAAACTTACCCGGTTCCTGCCTTGCTGGTCTGTTTGGTTTTAAAATACTGTGTCATAAACTTAATTTATTTACTTACTAACTTGTAACAAGAGAGTTAATTGTGATTTGCTTTGCTTCCCCCCTTTCAATTTAGGAATTTTTTTTGTCCATTATAATTGACTACACTCTAGACTTTCAGGTTATAATTCAATCTATGATGGGTAAAATAGTCACCACATACTGTCAGTTACTGAAGTAAGCTTTCCTCTGTAATCTTTTTCCAAGTATGTGTGTGTGTGTGCGTGTATTTTAAAAGATTGAAGTGTATTCTTGCTTATGATCTCTAGAAGCCACTGGCCTTGTGTTTACACTCTTTACTAGTTTGTATGGTTCAAAGATATTTTCCTTGTGTATGGGACTCAGAGAGTGAGTCCCTGGGACTCTGAACTCCTCTGGAAATGTTGAGACCTCTGCAACCCGTTTCAGCCCCAAGGCTGAGTCAGCGAAGGTTAGATTGGCTGTCCACAGTGAGGTGTTATGTTCTCATCCTACTTGTTTATTGTTGCTGTGATGAAACACTGCTTGGAAACTGCTTGGAGAGCACAAGATTATTTGACTTGCACTTCTAGATCATAGTCCATCATTGTGGGAAATCAGCATAGGAACTCAAACAAGAACTGGAGCAGAAACCTCAGAGAACAGCAGCTTGCTGGCTTGTTCCCCAGCCCTTTTCCTCTTCTCTATGAGGTGCACCCCCACAGTAGGCTGGGCGCAATCAAGACTGTGCCCGCAGGCCGGTCCTCACGATGGAGGCAAGTCTTCTTCCCATGGACTAGTTATGTCAAGATGACAATAAACCTAACCATAGTTTTCATGGAGGTTCTTGTTAGCATCTTTCCATATTAGTCAGATTTTGGCTTGTGGTACAGGAAGTTTCTTCCAGGGTCAGCTGACTTCATAGTTCTGGTTCTAGCAAGAGTCCAAATATGATGGTGTGATGGAGCAGAGATATTTAACTCATGACAGCCAGGAACCAGAGAGGACAGGAAGGGACGAAGGCAGCATACCCCCAAAGAACCGCTTCCTCTTAACAAACTCCCATCTTTGACAGTTCCACTACCACCCAGTGATCGAATTGCTTAGGTTAGAACCATCATAATGTGACCTTCTCTGGAAACATCCAGAAGCGTGCTTTACTACTGTCATAGATTTCTCAATTCAATCAAGCTGATAGGTAGTATTAACTACCACAAGTCCCTTTTTTCAATTTGATAAATACATATCTCTAAGTAAGTGAAATAGTAGTCATAATCTGCCAACATGTTATAATTATCCTGCCTACAGCTAAAAGCAATAATTCCTTCACAAGCCTCAACAGTTTCAATTATCACTCAAAAGTTCAAGAACAAAATCTCCTTTGAAACTTAAGGTAAACTGTTGTTACAGGACTCTAAATTTAAAAACAAAGAAGTAATTATATACTTGCAATGTACAAATTTCAATTCTAAGGTAGGAACAGGAAAAAAATAGCAAGAAAAGATCAGACTAAAAGCAAGACCTAAGTCAGCAGAATAAAAATTTAATCTTATAATTCCATGTCTAGCATCAAAATATAGTATATGACTTCCCCAGAGTCTACCTGTATTGTCCTTTCAGTCATGAAATTTCAATAAGTTTTATATTCTTCCAAAATTCTCTGTAAGTTTCAGGCCATCCTAATCTACATAGAGACTTTGAAGATAGCCTGGATTACATAGGTCCTCAGGTCTAGAACCAAAAACAAAGCCAAAGCCAAAAACCAAAAACCAAAAAGAATTTGCTCACTGTCCCCCAGGTGCACCCCAGAGTCCCGGGCATAGGCTCGGAATGCATAGTGACGTTTTAAGGAGTTTATTTATCTCAAGCGAATGTCATTATTCTGCTCTTACTCTTTTCTCCTTTTCCTTTAAAGTTAGGCTGGTGAAGAAGTAGAGTTCTGTGTTTGTGAAGGCAAAGGCTGTTTCTTTGTTGGCTAGTACTGGACAGGTTATTTTAGTTTTCTCTAGATTTCCCAACTTTTTCCACAGAGGAAACCATCTCCCTGTGCATGTAGCTACAGCACGAGAATGATACGGCCATTGGGAATCAAAGCTTCCTCATCTCGTTCTTCTGTTTTTATTAATTGCAAGAAAAAGCTAGTGCGTCCTTCAAACTACTTCTGAAGTTTTATAAAAGTATATTACATGTCCTTAGAAGACAAGACCTTATCTCAGCAAACTTAAAGCAGCATCTGCTTTTATTAGTGTGCTTTTTCTTTATTTTTGAGATTATAACATAAATATATCATTTATCCTTCTCTTTCCTCCTCCAAACCCTTTTTTTCTTGCTCTTTTTCAAATTTATGGCCTTTTTTCCTCATTATTTGTTGTTACATGCATAAATGTAAATATATACATATATATTCCCAAATATAACCTGAGCAGTCTGTATAATGTTACTTGTGTGTATATTTTCAGGGCTGACCATTTCTTATTGGATAATTAATTAGTCAGTGTACTCTTCTCTGTTGATGACTATTTCTCCAGCTCTTAGCCTTCCTTAGCTGCCTGTGTTTTTGTGTGGCCTCATGGGCTTTCTCCTATCCATTTTGGCTTCTCTTTTGTTGTCTAGGCAGTCATGCTGGTGAGACTTTATGAGTGAGGCTTCCTTCTGCCATTCCTGAGAGACACTCTCACAGCAGATTGTCTGATCCCATCCTCTGGCTCTTACAGTCTTCCCATCCCTCTTCATCAATGTTCCCTGACCTTAATTGTCAGAGTATCTTGTAGATGTGTCCACCGGGACTGGTCTTCACAACTTCAAATTCTGATTGGTTATGTTTTCTGTCCTCTCTGCTTGTGCAAAAAGAAGTTTTCTTTATGAGGGGTGAGAACTCTACTTCCCTTTGGGTCTAAGGACCAATGTTTAGATCATTGTTAGGGTGATGCTGGTTTAGGAAAGTGGTCATTATAGGTTCTCCTCCAAGATCCCTGACTTCATTAGCACTGAATCATTTTCTGGGTTTTCAGTTCCAGGCATAGTTTCTCTCTTACTAAGTATGCCTTAAATCCAATTAGAGAGCTGTTCCTTACTGTCAAGGTACATGTGCCCCTACTGAACCTTATTAGGGTTATTGTGCCATGCCAGTTTTGGTGATTCATAGGCATTATAGTAGGGTGGGTTTGTTGTTTGCTTACCTTTCTTGGAAGCTTGCATGGCACCTTCTGGTAGTACTAGTTGACAAATTATACAGCAAACTCAGTGATCCTCTGGCTCTTAATATCTTTCTGCCTTTTCCTCCACTATATTTCCAGAGCCTTGGGGAGGAGGCATTCACGTCAGTGCCAGCTCAGGGGCCTCTAGCTAGCCCTGTTTCTGAGGTACATGGTGTCTTCAGCAATAGGAACTTAACTTCCACCGCTGGGGGCAACGAAGGGTAGTAGCAGTATGTTTTGGGAATCTCCTGAACAACCTTAATCAACAGCTCAAAAGAGGGCTCTCATGTCTGGTGTTAGGGATTTTATTAGGTGGGAACATTTTCAGCCTACATGAAAAAGGTTCATTTAAACTGCATTTGTCTATATACAGAATTACATGTATTATTAGAGTGTTTACAAGGTAAATAGTTAATAATATGATTTCTTATTACTTCTTCAGACATCCTTATTGTTATTTTATTCTTCCTCCTCCTGTTCTTACACGTCCCTGATGAGATAGATCACTTGTACCCTACTGCTCACCTCCACTGTCCCCACCCCTCTGTATTTACCCTCCTCCTGTTCTTACACGTCCCTGATGAGATAGATCACTTATACCCTACTGCTCACCTCCACTGTCCCCACCCCTCTGTGTTTACCCTCCTCCCTCTCCCTGGGAGCCCATTCCCCATTCCTTGATCATATCACCTGTTCCCACCCTTTTCTCTCGCTCCCCAACCTCTCTACTCTGTCACTGGTCCCTGTTTACTTTCTTGACAGTTATTGAAGACATGACTATGTATTTACAGCTGCAGATTTGGAGCTAGAAGCTTCTAAATAAAGAAAACATGGAACGTTTATCTGTCTTGGTCTGGGTTAACTAACTCAATGTAATCTTTTCTAGTTCATCCATTTATCTGCAAAGTTCATTATTTCATTTTCTTTGCAGTTGAATAGTATTCCATAGTATTTATGTGTCACGTCTTCATTATCTGTTCATAGGCTGAAGGACATTCTGGTTGTTCCTATTTCCTTACCATTGTAAGTAAGCAGCAATGGAACATGTGCGAGCAAATATCTGTGGAGTAGATTGTTAATCCTTTGGGCATATGCCAAGAGTGGTAGAGCTGGGTAATATAGTAGATTTATTTTGAGATTTTTGAGAGTTCTCAACACTAATTTTTATTGTGGCCAAACCAGTTTGTAATTCCAACAACAGCTGAAGTTCCCTTTTCTCTACACACTCCAATATTTTTTGTTGGTTGCTTTGTTGTTCTTTGCCATTCTGACTGGGGTAAGATGAAATCTCAAAGTTGTTTTGATTTGCATTTTCCTAATTGCTAGGGATGGTGAACATATTTTGAGATATTTTAACCATCCCCCACCTCTTTTGAGAACTCTGTTCAGGTATCAGGCCAATGGACCATTGTTTTTACTCATTTTTTAAGTTCTTTATATATTGTGAATATTAATCCTCTGTCAGATATATAGCTGGCAAAGATTCTTTCTCTGAGTCTGTGGGTGGCTTCTTCATACAGCTGATTATTTCTTTAGCTGTGCAGAAGCTTTTAGTTTTACAGAGCCATAATAATAAAAACATTAAGGTACTGGCACAGAAACATACATATAGACCGATAAAACAAAATTGAAGACCCAAATATGAGTATACTTAACTTCAACTACTTAATAAATGATAAAGAAGCCAAAAAGTATGTGCTGAAGAAAATAAAGCATCTTCAACAATCATGCTGGAAAAATTAGATGTCTTCATGAGAAAATGAAATCATGTGCATATTTCCATTGCTCTGCAAAAGAACTGAAGTGGATCAGAGACATAAATATGACTCCTGAAACACCGAAACCACTAGAAGAAAGCTAGGCTGTACCCTACATGATGGCAGTATAGTCAAGGACTTCCTGGAGAGGGCTCCATTCCCACGTGATGTAGGTGTAGACAGAACTTCCTCACTACTACTCACTCTCTTAGCCCAAGAGTTAAGGCCAACAGTTGACAAAGTGTGACTTCATAGAACAGGTTTTTCATTTGTTTTTTTTCTTGTTGAAACAGGATCTTGGTAGTGCAGGCTAGCTTCAGGCTATCGATGTAAGCCTTGAACTCTTGGTCTTCCTCCTTTGGTCTAGCAGTATAGGTATGTTTTACCACATTTGACTTACTCAGTACTTCTTAAAGGTTACTTTTTAAAAATCATAATCATGAAGTTTTAAAACATTATAAAGAAATAAATGAGACTTTATTGAGCTGTATCCTGGAGAACAGTGGTTTCAGAAAAAAAAAAAAAAAGAAATGTTTAATCCTTACTTAAGTATTAAACTTCTTTTTTGAGATTTTTTAACAGATACAAATAATAACCAAGAGCTGTTTATAACTTATCCCCATTTGCATGTTTAAGAGGAAAAAAAAGTCCCTGTTATCCTGTGTGGCTTCATTCCTTTTTAGTTGTGCTGAGGTGGCTCTTCTTGGCAGGTGTCTGTCCTGTGGAAAGTGATTTGATGCTATGAAAGTCTTCGTTTGTGCCAAGTAGGAAGTGTGGCGTTATCTGAAGCTGTTCCCTGAACAAGTGGACTTTGATTTTTCTCCTTGGATTTTCTGTACTGTGTTGAAACTCTCTGACAGTGATGACTAGGAGATATGTGAGAGAGGCAGGCAGGGTGAAGTTGGGTGCTGAGCCATTCAGTAGTGATGAGTCTGTCAGCTTAGGGTTGCTTATTGTAAGAATGACTTGAGATAGGACTCTGAGAAACAGGCTTCTGTTCAGTTACCCTGAACTCCCAGGAGTGACTCTGTGACACTGCTTCTCACAGTGTGAGCTAGGACCTTTCCTTTCTTGTTTTTATGCATTTGTGCAGTAGTTGTGTGTTAGTGCATGAGCGCAGACCTGTGGAGATAGCTCAGGAACACCGCTGGTGGTCTGTACTGTAATGCTGGTGTGTGAGGCACCTTCCACAGACCCATCCTCTGTATCTGCTGCATTAGCACTGTGCACGATGGGAGCAGGAGGGAGGGAGCCCTAGCGGCTGCTGCTGCTTCTGTGCACACAATCCTAGCCTCCTAATGGTTATACTGCTTTTGAAGGTTCCAGGTCTGTGCAACACATTATGGGACTCCACGAGTGTGGATCTATGGAGGCCTTGTATTTGGAGAACTCCACTTACAAGTAAGTAGCCTGGCTTTCCTGTTGGCCCCTGACTCTTAGGAGAGGCCCTGGATTGGTGTCACACAGGTCACAGAGGTACTGACGGGAGCCTGTTTTTGTTTCTTTTCTTGTAAGGACATAGTTTTATGAACTCAGCTTCCGTATTGTTTTAGGGTTCCAAGTGCCTGGCACTGGCCTGGTCCAGGATGATGAGCGTATGTTTGTAGGTGAGAACTGAGCATGTAGACCTGGCTGTGCATGTGTGCTCAATGCTGGTGCCCTTGCAGGGCACAGATAATCCTATTGTAGCCATCTCACTTGCCATGAGGGCATAGGAGTATGTTTCTAGAAGGAGAGGCTTGTATGGTTTTGTAAATCTGCTGTGGATATCTTCCTTTCTCTTAGCTTTGGCTTTTCAGTAAAACATTTGAAGGTTTTGTTGCATCAAAAGAAAATGAAGATGTCATGCTGGATATGTTAATACTAAAAGAATTGTGTGAGATTTCTTTTGACAGCCTGCATTTCAGAATAAGTAGACCTTTTAGATGGTGAGTGTGAGGAAATAACAGTCAAATTTGTCCACTGAACTTTGTAAATAGTTGCTTCAGGGGTCCTGTCTGGTTCTTTTCTTCAGTGGTCTGTGGTTTTCTTTCTATGATACTAGCATTGACTATGCCAGAGGCCTGTCTTCCCTCTTCTGGTTTTTTTCTATCAGGCATGTCTAATTTGCAAAGCTGTATGTGGCACTGACCAACACAAAATTATGAATTTACTTAAAACATGATTTTTTTTCCTTTTTGTAACTCGGTTGCATGGTTCTTAAGCATGAACTTTGTAGATAATACTGTTTGAAAAAATTGAAAGGTTGGACACAGCAGCAGGATTATGTGGAAGAAGCAGAGTATGTTCTCTTGTGTATGCTTAGAAACCAAAGAAAGTTGCTGTCATCCGATTATACCAAAGATGGTCTGTGATTTCCTTGCTGTGGTACAGAGTGGTGATGCATAGGGCTTCAGATTAGCTCTTTCAGACTGCTCTTCCCAGGCCCTAGGAAAGTGATTCCTGGGCTTTCTACTGATTATTGATTTTTTTCTTCTTTTTTAGAACTTAATCCTACAAGTGGGAGCCTTCCCTCAACAACACCAATGTCACCATCAGCCATTTCAACCCAGAACCTGGTCATGTCTTCATCAGGTGTGGGTGGTGATGCCAGTGTCACACTGACCCTGGCTGATACTCAGGGCATGCTGTCTGGAGGTCTAGACACGGTTACACTGAACATCACCTCTCAGGTGAGTGTCCTTCAGAGAGAACTTCTAGGCCCTTCGAAAAGGCTTTATGAATTTGTTCTTTACTAAACATGTAGTTTTGTTTTCTCATTAAAATAATATACTAAGTGTCAAGAGGGAGAAGTTATGAACTGGTAAGAAGATTTTTTATATGACATTGAGTAGCATCTTATATTGACTTGTATGTACCTGATGGTAATAAGTTGATAATAATAATAATTATTAAGTAATAAGTCTTACTAACTTTTCTATAGCTGTGAAGAGACACCACGACCAAGGCAGCTCATAAAAGAAAGCATTTAATTGAGAGTTTGCTTACAGTTCAGAGGGTCAGTCTGCCATGATCAGGAGTTGTCAGTAGGCAGGCATGGCCCTAGAGTGGTAGCTAACAGCTTTCTTCTTGAGCCACAGGCAGCAGGCAGAGAGAGAGAGAGAAAGCATGAGACTGGGCTTGGCCTGGGTTTTTGAAGCCTCATAGCTCACCCCCTAGTCTTCCAACAAGGCCACACCTCCTAATTCTTCCTAAACAGTCCCCAACCAGGAAACAAACCTTGAAATATGGGAGCCTGTCTGTGGGAGCCTTTCTCACTGCAACCATCACAGGGGCTGTCCACTGGTGTCCAGCCTTACATCCCCAGTGTGGCCTCCTGCTTCCTTGATCAGGAAGACATAGATGAGTGCTGGCTCTCATCCTGCTGTGGTGCTTTTATCCAGTCCACTGGCGTGCATTGCCCACATTCAGGGTGGACCTTCCCTCTTCAAGTAACTCAGTCTAGAAATTTCCTCATAGACATGTCCGGAGGTTTGCTGAGTGATTCTAGATGCAGCTGACAGTTGGCACTAGCCTGACCTTCCTTCCCTCCAGCCTCTGCAGCTATTACTCTGTCTCTGCACGTCTGTCTGTTCTGCGTGTTCATGTTGTCGTCATACATCATGTGGGTCTTTTTGAATGACCTTCTTACTTGGATGAGTTTCCAGGGGTCACCCATGTTATATAGCATGTATCTACTTCATCTTTTTATTGCCGAAAATTATTTCTTTATGAGGTTAGGTCACAGTAACGTCCCTTTACACCAGTACTCCTTAGTCTATCTACATGTCCAAAAGTTGATGAATTGAGCAGTTCCCACATTTAGGTGCTATGAACAAAACCTTCTGTCAGGCATCAAACTGTCTTCAGTTTCATCTTTCTCATTGCGGGTCATATGGTGAATTTTGCTTTCCAAAGTGATTGTTCCATAAAAGGGTTTTATTTTAATGACATTGTTTATTTATTTATGTTTTGTGTGTAGGCATAGCAGTTCATATGTAGAACTCTTCATGGCTTTACTCCAGGCTAACTCTCTGTTCTCATCATCTAGTCATTTGAAGATTGAATGTGAGGTGTTCATTTCCATGGGCTGCTGTTTGAACACTTTGTTCCGCCAGCAGCACTGTTCAGGAAGGTTGCAGAATCTTTAGAAGGCAGTGCCTTGATGGAGGAAGTATACTCAGGGGTCAGTCAGTGAGAGCTTATAGCCCTGCCCTACTTCCTGTTCTGTCTGTCTCAGGACTGGATGCATTTGGACAGGCTGAATTCATGCTTCTGCCACCATGCCTCATCCCTGTGGTGTACTGTGTCCCTTCTGGAACCATAAGCCAAAATGAAGTAGCTCTGTCATAGCAACAGAATAAAACTAACACATTATTTTAAGGCATACCATTGTTAGACTTGGCAGCAGACGCCATTACCCTCTGAGCCCTATTGCCAATCCCTAAAGATCTTTAAAAAGACTATGTGGTTTGATAATGTGACAGCTTCTAAAATGATAATAATCTTTTACCAGGGCCAGCAATTCCCAGCGTTGCTCACGGATTCCTCTCTCTCAGGCCAAGGTGGAGCAGGCTCACCACAAGTCATATTAGTGAGCCACACTCCACAGTCCTCATCTGGTGCTGGTGAAGAGATAGCTTACCAGGTATGGTACCTGCATTACTCACACTGAGCATCAGAAGAAACAGTGAAAGGGCCATGTGGGGTGGTCTTTAGTGAATAAAGAGTGCCCTGTCAGACCCAGAGCAGAGGTTTTATGGCCATGACAGATGGTAGCTCTCAGACCCTGGTCAGTAGTTAGATGTGGCTCAGAACCACCATCTTAGATGTGGCCAACAGTGTTTGCTGTCTGCTTCCTGCTCAGTCTCATAGCTTTTTTTCATAAGATTAAATGTTGGCGACATCAAGGCTTTCCCCAATTTCGTCTTGTAGCTATATCTACCAGAGCTTGTAGCTGCATCTCAGTGAATATCACTAATTCATTTGTGTCACTCTGGTACCTTCCACAAAGAATCCATGACAGAGTGCTGTGTAATCACATTGATTTGTGTCTGCTTGCCTCCGTAGAAGGGTACATGCAGAGTAGAAGCAGCTGAGGGGAGGGGCAGGAGGGAGCTCAGAGCCAGCACTCACGCCCAGCTGTGCACCGTCCCTGCAGTGGTGATAGGAAAATACTTTCCAAGTATTTCACCCCTTCACTATCTTAGTTACCAGTTACATCCACCCAGGTACACGAGATGGAGGGAAGTCTAGGTCCCCAGGCTAATCAAACAAGGTAATCATCATCCATGGCAAGTTAGCAGACTGCCTGGCATGGTTGAGGATATTACCTGGAACGATGCCCCAGGGCTTAGAAGCTATGCTCCTAAGTATAGGAGTACTATGGTGTACTATGGGGTTTTTGGCACCCAGTCCTCAGCTGTTGACCGCACACCCTGGTTATCTCTTCGGTTTCCAGTCCCTTTGTCTAGTCAGCAAGCGTCTAAGTTCCTAATTCAGTACCCACTTCCCGCTTATGTGACCTGTGGACTGCTGACCTTTAATTTGTGCCCCTCTCTAGCGTTCAGTTTTGCATAGCTTCAGAGCCACAGAACATTCCTACGTCAAAATTAGGCTGAAGTCTCTCCACTCCATTTGAGTAGTAGCTAGTGATGAAGTGAACTAAATACCAAAAACTTGATCTAGCCTGTGATTATGTTTCTCAGAATTTAAAATGTTAAATACAAAGATGAGGGGGCACACAATTACTTTACATGAGTGAGCAGTTAGTATGAGGCATTCTCGTAGCTGTGTTCTGTGAGTTTCTCTACCAGGGCTCAGCACTGTTCGTCACTGTCAGTGTTTGAGCCTCTTCCAGGGTTAGGGTTGGGGGGGGGGGCTGTGAGAGTGGTGAGGAACTTGGGCTTTATCCTTGACCAGTGTGTGCCTCCCCATGCCAACACAATCCATCTGGGGAGCTGGAGGAAGGCCCACGAGGTCAGAGGCTGCTCATCTCATCATAGGGCAGAGTGGCAGTGTGTGTGAGAGCCCCTCCAGGTTCTAGCAGGGCACATGCTGAGCTGGTAAGACAGCTCAAGGTTTAACAGGTAGGAGCTTGCTGTTCTGTGCTCAAATTCTTGAGCAAAAGTTCTTTCTTTTCTTTCTCTTGTTTGTTCATTGGAAGAGAAATCTAAATTGAAATGACATGATGATTACTCTCCACACCTGTCTGTCTGAATCTATCCTATAAGTCATATATTGCCTCCTTACTAGTCTGTCTGCCTTTTTAAGATTAAAGTAACTCATTTCCTTCATCTCTTCCCGAGGATCAGGAAGCCCGACATGGTGCCAAATCAAGGCTAGTCAGTTGAGATTTGTCTGGCGGGAGCAGGCTTTGGTAGTTTTTCTCTTTCTCTCTCACTCACCTTTGCTTCTGTGGAGGTGAAGCTTGCTGGTGTCTGAAGCTGACTCCAGGACACTTCTGCGTAATTAAGTGAGGCTCCACTGTGTCCATCCGTCACTGCAGCAGGCGGGGAACTAAGATGTGGAGATCACATCTGATGATGAAAATATATTGGTAACAGCCACAGCTGCCTAGGAAGCCAGGTACTTCCAGTAACAAGACACTATGCTGTTTATGAGTAGAACAAGGCTTTAGACATTTGTGGTGGCTTTCCTGTATATTGAGTCAGCTGGCTCCAATGGAAACTTTTTAGAGAGAGGTTAGGTTATTAGAAGGGAGAGTGAAGTAGGCCACATATCAACATCTCCTGCCTAAAAGCTTGTTCAGAAGTAACTTTCTGCATTTCTAAAAATAAGATAGCAGGCTTCTTTCTGTTCTAGTCCCAGTCTTTATTGCTTGCCTTTTTTTTTTTTTTTTTTTCCTTTTCTTTTCTTTTTAAGACCCATTATGTTTATGAGTGTTTTGCCTTCACCTATGTGTCATGTGCTGGTAGTGCCTGCAGTGGAAGCCATCAGACAGACACCTGGGACTGTAATTAGAGGCCATTGTTAGCTGCCCTGTGGTGCTGGGGGCTAATCTTAGGTCCTGGGCAAGAATATCAAGTGCTCTTAACTGCACACTGTCTCTCCAGCTCTGTCTGTCATTTTCCATCACCACAGCCTTTTATCTACTATTACAGAACGACATGGTAATCACTTATGTCAGGGCTTTTCAAGCCTTGTTTGTTCACAAGTAGTACATTGTATGTGAATACCTTAACATATATTTGTATATTTTTTTCACAGACACACACACATAATGAAAGCCTCTCAGGGTCCAAGAAAGACTAAAACTACCAGTGGGAAGATCTGCTTATCTGGAATATCACTTAATGTGTTTACAGTGTTCTCTGTAGCTCATCATCTTCACTGGGCCCAACCACTCCCACAGTGAAGGCACAGGCTCATATCCTCACACAGGCAGTAGTTCTTTGGTGATACAATGTGGGGCTTGACTTTCTCAGGGTCACAGAGAGCTGATAAGATTGACACATGGAGCTACAGTAACTGCTGGCTTTCATTTATGACACCAGGTGGGAGTGACCTCGGGGAACAGGGTCAAGGGAGAGGGAGAAAGACCTTAAATCAATTAGGGGAATCTAAGAAGGGAAAGGGGAAATTCATGTGTGCACTACTACATTCCTAAGTATGGCTGGTTAATTGATTAGTAAACCAATGTGAAAGCAAGCACAAAGGGCAGAGCCATTTACCATGGCAACACAAGGCTGCAAGGCCATAAGTAAGACTGACCAGTGCCCAGATGAAACAGACTTTTAGATGTAGGTCTATTATTTGCACCTTGGCAAGTGAAGAATTGGCATGTTTTTCTTAGGGTGTTCTGTGTTAGTAATCTTGGTAGACACCTGCAACTCTGACCTTGTGCATAACAGTGAAGTTTCAAGCTCATGATCTATATACAAAGGCCTTTAGTCCAGTTTGAACTTATTCAGAAGTAGAAGTGAGCTAAATGTGTGCAATGTGTGTTAGTCTGAGTAAGAGGAGCAAAGCAGGCTTTAAGTGTCTACAGTCCTGTGGGACAATAGATCTGACTATGAAACAGGTCCCAGTACATGTTCTGTATATCAGAATCATACAGCTAAATGAAGAGTCATCTTCCTGACCACCCACAGTTATATGTGGCCATTAAATGATCAACCACACTGCTAGAAGTTCTTGGGAAATGAATCCCAAGGTAGAAACAGATGGGAAGCCCACAATTACACACAAGAAGTTTGCTGCAGGCAACAGCTAATACATCAAAGGCAGTAATAGCAGAGCACCCTGCATCATTTTGGCTTACCTCTGTCAGAACCCTTGTCATGACAGCAGAGTGCTGCTACATATTTCTGTGGCTTCCAGCACGCGCGCGCGCGCGCACACACACACACACACACACACACTTAGACAGACAGGCAGACAGACAGACATGCATACACACACACTCAAACACAGCCACACAGAGAGAGAGACAGACACACACATGCACAGATTCTCCTCCATATTCTCTGCACTGTCTTCTCCTTCTTGTTCAGTTCTTTAATTTTGTGTCCCTTTCAGAATATTCCTGTATTTTGAAAAAGTATTCAGCAGACTAGGAATAAAAATGTTGACAAGTCACATAAATTTTCTTTAGTTGAGGTCTCCTGTTTCTGTGGGATGCAGTTAGCCTTCTGCTTTATTTGCTGTTCTTGAAAATTTCTCTGAAATTGACTTAAAAACCTACTCATTAGTTGTGATCTACAGTTTAGGTAAAATAACTTAGTTCAAATAAAGCTAATGAAACACCATTGATTGCTGTTAAAGTTTTTTAGTGCAGTATATGGAGCTTCAAACCACAGAATTTTTATTACAGTTGTATTGTGTGTGTGCTTTGTATATACATGTATGTGTGTGGGCAGTAGCACATTTTGTGTGTGTGTGTGTGTGTGTGTGTGTGTGTGTGTGTGTGTGTGCACATGAGTAGAAACCAGAAACAACTTGGAGAAGTTGGTTCTCTCCTCTCAACATGTGGATCCTAGGGTCATCAGGCTTGGAGATAGGTAGATAGGTATCTTTATCAGATGAACAATCTTGTTGGTTCAAGCCACATCATTTTTAAAGGAATTTCTGATATTTTATATGCTAGAACCTTCCACAGATCCTTATCTGGTCTTTACCCGCCCCACCAGTGACTCTGTGGTCCCTCATTTTTGTTCAGCTGTGGCTAAGCATGCAGATTATGTGGCCAGGAGAGCAGTTTGGAGGCTGGGCTGATCTTGGTGGATATATCCTCACCCCTCATGAATCACTGTCCTTACTGTCCCAGGGATGCCATGGTGGCTGTGTTTTGTGGTCTTACAGGATTTCTAAGGTTTCCCTGGAATATGGTGGCTACTGTGACCATGTTAGGCAGCACAGCACGGGCCTTTCCTGTATGGCAGCTGCAGACCACACTTTTCTAGTAATTAGAACTCGACTCTCTTCAGGTGACCGATGTCTCTGCCCAGCTAACCCCTAACAGCCAGCTTGAGAAGGAAGGTTCTTTGCACCAGTGCCTGGATTGTGAGCGTGCCTTCTCATCAGCTGCAGTGCTCACACACCACAGCAAGGAGGTGCATGGGAAGGAGCGTGTGCACGGCTGCCAAGTCTGCAGGAAGGCCTTCAAGCGTGCCACACACCTCAAGGTACACTCTGGGGACAGCGGGCAGCCCACAGTTATGGGGATTCACAATGTTTCTAACGAAAGTAAAACCTGGGTGACACATTTCTCTCACTATTCTAGAAACAGTGATATAAATATGTGAATTAAGTTATAGGCATAATAGGCCTGTGGGGTGCTTGTGAATAGATTACACACTTAAAATTAGTTTTTAATGTAAATTAAAGTTACAGCAGACTATCGTATTTCACTCACCAGATAGTTGACAGAAATGTGAAAAGCTGTCAGCATGTTTGAGGCTATGGGAAAACAGACTCATGGTTGCTGGTGTCTAGTGTGACACAGCATGCCCTGAGGAGCACAGGGTGACTAAGAAAACTCCGTGTTTACTGGGAGCAGCCTTGCAGGGACCGTTTTGGCTTCACAGAATGGGCACGTAGGATTGCTTACCTTGTAGGCCACTGCAGCAAGGTAATTGATAAAGGATGGATATCCCAGGGAGTGCTGTGTATATATGTAGGAGGAATGCAGAATCCTGGGAAGTAATTTCAAGCTAAGGTCTTGCTCCTCCCCTTAGTGGGGAGACAAAGTTTCATTTATATAGTCCTGGCTAACCTGGAACTCTTTATGTAGACGAGGCTAGTTTCGAACTCATAGAGATTCACCTGCCTCTGCCTCTCTCAAGTGCTGGGATCAAAGATGTCACCTTCATACCTGACCTCCCATTTTTTCTTGTAAAGAGAACCCTGTGGACAGCAGGGTAGGAGGAGGGAGATGGAGACCCACAAATCTGCAGCCTGATGAGTGCTGCTTGAGAAGGTGGCCACAGTCGGCGCCCACGATCACAAAACTCCTGTGTGATGAAAACAAAGCTGTGACCTAAGTGAAAAAAATAACCAACAGATTCTAGTTGGGATATCCTTCAGATACCTAAGAGTCCTCAAACTACCAAGGCTGTCTGACCAGGAGAGGCCAAGAACTTGTGGTCGAGAGGAGTATATGGAAACATGGCAGCTTACTGTGTGTCAGCTCTCCTGACAGGGAAGAGCTGTGTCCAGTCAAGCTGATAATAGTGTATTACTGCTCTTCTGAATCATAAAATGTTCCGTGCCAGTATAAAAGGTAGGGATGGAGAATCTGTGACTGTGAAGTGTGGATTGTTAGTTACCCAGTGTTTCCCTGTACTTTTCTCATACTTTCCTAACTCTAACCCTGTCCTAAAGTAGTCAGGCAGTGTCAGCCACATACATCAGGAGGTCAACTGTGAACTTGGACTAGGTGTTCCTGGAGAAGCTCCAACAGGACTGTGTCTGCAGATAGCCTCAGATAGCCTGAAAATGCTTCCCCTTTTCTATGCACTTGGACACTCTGATGCTCAGTCTTTACCATGAGGAGTGGGCTCCCTTTAGATGAGCCAGTCAGCCTGTCTCTGCTGTGTGTGCTTCTCTAGCCCTCACTCTGTAGGCCTGGGATGTCCCTCCTTCTTACTAAGTCAGAGCCACACCAACAATGTTTTCACATGAAGGCTTGGAGATGAGGGAAGCCAGGGCTTGCAGTCCTTTTCCATGTCTACAGATTAAATGGAATGCCTTGATCTGAAGGAAGGAGAGGAAACTGGATTGGAAAGGGAAACACTAGTCAGGGTAGATACACATTTAAAAGCTCTAGTCTGCTCTTTAAGGGTCCGTGCAGTGGGATGAGGTCTCCTCTCAACCCACACACATCCACTCCTGCACTGTCATCTCCAGGAAGGATGTCTTCTCTGTCCAGATTCTTGTGCTTTGAGGCTGAGTGTGAGCTGTGGACACATGTACCTAACACGGGCTCATGCAACACTAGCATGCATACTCCAGATCTCTCCTTCCTGGAATCTCCTCGTCCTTACTCTCACCACCTACAGTCAGAGTCTGCATGCCTCCTGCTGATGCCCTCTAGGTTTCAGCTCTTACCCTGTCAGGACACAGAGGCTGCTGGGTAATCCTCCCTCTCTGTGTCTCCTACACAAGTCAGTCTTGGCAGAATGCTGATTTGACTTTTCTGATGATTTTATGGTAATAATTGAGAAATCTTCAGTAAGGGAAGTAAGGAGTGAACACTGAGCACTACTGTCTTCCGTGACTCTCCTCCTTATAGGACATGCTTCCTGAGGGCCAGGACACCAGCCCCCCTCCCCAGGCTCTGCTCTGTCCACTGGCCAAACAGAAGAAGTCTGTCCGCTGCACACACTAGTCTTTCCTTTGCCCAGCACATAGGCAGGAACTCCCTGCAGAGAACAGGAATATCAACAGTTGTGGTGACAACATCAGAGCCACACTTACCTGGCCCTCCTGTAGGAATGTCCATTCTGGAGAGCCACTTCATGTCAGTGTAGCAAACCACCTGCTATGATGAAAGAATGAAGCCTGTCACTTCATCAGCTTCAAATAGTAGCTCTAATAGTGTGCTTATAGAGTTACAACATGCTCCTTCCCAAACAGTTGACCATCTATTCTCCTATATCCTTCTGCCTTCTAAGAATCAAGTGCCTAAGGTGTGTAAAAGAAATAGTTCCCCAAATAGATGACTTCATCCTCTGAAGACATGGTGTTCACACGGCTGCACCTAAGTGAAGTAGGGAAGTATCAGTTCTGGGCATGAAGAGAAGGCACAACCTGGTTAGAGTTACTGCTGAAGTCTTGTGCTCTGCAGTCTCACCTTAGCAGTGTTCTCCTTCTGTTTGTTCTGTGAGCCACTTTCGAAGCTGTGTGGGAAGAGTAGTTGTTGTTCATGAATCTGTGATGCAAACAGTGAAAGTATTTACTCTCTGGATCCTGCTAGAGGGCAAAGTGGGTCTTTAAACTCCTTTACCAGCCTAACTGTGCCCTTTGTAAAACTTTGCAAATAGGGGCTGGAGAGATGGCTCAGAGGTTAAGAGCACTGACTGCTCTTCCAGAGGTCCCGAGCTCAATTCCCAGCAACCACATGGTGGCTCACAACCATCTATAATGACATCTGGTGCCCTCTTCTGTATACTGCATAATAAATAAATGAATGAATGGATGGATGGATGGATGAGTGAATGAATAAATAAATAAATAAATAAATAAATAAATATTTTTAAAAAAGACTTTGCAAATAGCCTCGGGGACAGCACAGTTCCTGTCATAGTTCTGAGAAAGCTAGATTACACAGATCTGGAGTCACTGACAGTTTGATTCACGCCCATACAAAGTACAATTATCTGATGCTGTGAGAAGATGTGGAATGCATTGTATAGTGTCATTTCATTATGGTAGAACTTGCCCAGTGCGCCAGGTATCCTGGGAGAGTTGCTGAGACAGTTTTTATTTTCCTAGACTTTTTGGCCTAGTCTTTGTGAGCTGGCTGTGGGCCTTGACTTCCAGGGGAACCTAAGAACTGTGGGAACAGAGAGGCTTCATCAGGCTCTTCACTGGGTACACTGTGACGGTCACAGTCTCTCTGAGCTGCCAGTGCCACCTGTGTGAACATGGAGCTGCCAAGGCCATAGCTCCTCACCCTCATGCTCCTGTGGTAGGGTCCAGTTCCTGAAATCCCAGTCAGAGGTCACCCTTGATGTTGGCCTTACTTTGAGGCTAATTGGATTTGAATGATGATTTCTTTCTATTGCTGTTTCAGATCTCTCAAGTTTCATTAGGACCTAACATATATTGGTTTCTGTGTGTTCTGCCAGGAGCACATGCTAACACACCAGGCTGGTCCCTCGCTCAGCTCTCAGAAGCCCAGGGTATTCAAATGTGACACCTGTGAAAAGGCATTTGCCAAACCAAGCCAGTTGGAGCGACACAGCCGCATTCACACAGGTAGTGAGATGTGATGTGCTTACTGTTGAAGTAGCCATTGGTGAGAAGGTGGAATTACGTGTATGAATAATATTTGTGTGATGTGATCCATTATTTACAGACTGGATCCTTGTGTTTCACTTTGCCCTAATTTTGATCAGCTCGCCACTCTAACTTTCATATGACAAGTGGCAGTTGTCCTAGACTTTCCATACTGTGTGCTTGGGAAGGTGGAGGGTGCCTCTCCAGGCCTCTAAGCCACGGTCTGCATCTGCTCCAGCCTATTCAGAGAAAAATGGTCAGAGAGACAAGCTCTGTTGGCCTGGTAGTATATTTGTAATTTCTTTTCTGGGGAGGCAGAGACCAGAGAATCCCGGGGCTCACTGTCTGTCCAGCCAGTAATAGACTCTGTCTCAAAAAGCACCAAAGAAGCTGGACATGGCAGCATACACTTTTAATTCAGCACTGGACAGGTAGAGGCAGGCAAATCTTGGTGAGTTCGAGGCCAGCCTGGTCTATATAGCAAGCAGGAAGCAGGAATACTCTATTTCAGAAACAAAAACAGACAGCTCCTGAGGGGTTACAATGGAGATTGTTCTGACCGCCCCCATTGGTACGCCCTGTCACATACTAAATGCATAGGTATATAATAGACACATAGTTAAGAAAATGTTTCCATTTGATTTTTTTTAAGTCACGATGATTTTTTTTTTTTTTTTTTTAAAGTCAGGTTTTTTCTGTATAACAGTCCTTGCCATCCTGGAACTCACTCTGTAAACCAGGCTTGTCTCAAACTCAGAACTCAGAGATCCACCTGCTTGCTTCTGCCTCCCTAGTACTGTGATTAAAGGTATGAGCTACTGCTGCCCAGTGAAAATCATATTCTTGTTCCTGAGTTTTTCTGTTGTTTCCCCTGTAGTGAGGCACCATGCAAACAAAGTAGCCTGTACCCTCTATAGTTAAGGGTGCTGGACTTCAAGCAAGATTTCAAGTTGTTGTTTTTGCCCAGGAAAACACTGAACATCAGGGATGCGTGACTGCTCCGACTGCATGCTGAGCTGGCCCTGTGTCTTCTCCTTAGTGACCATGCATAGCAAGCGAGACTTTATCTCCATATCCAAGGCTGGTACCCCAAAACTGAAGTTTCTGTCTGAAGTGCATGAAGGTGATTGCCTCATGTCCCCTAATACGCACTGATTATGTCACATTGTCATTGTGGCCTGACTGAGGGGCCTGAGCCCTTAGCACACATGTCCTGGAGAAGAGCCAGTGACATGGTCCCTGTGTGCTCATCCTTCCACAGCTCCTGTGCTGCTGCTCCACTCCGCTGTAGTCAGGCAGTGTCCCGTGCTGGAACACCTGCCTCCTGTAGCTGCTCTTCCCTTTGAGGGCAGGAGCACCCTTGACTGTCTTACGTCCCCATAGAGAGGCCATGCTAGCATGGAGTGTGCTGCCTGCCACCCTTCGTTCTGTAGTAGACACAAAGCTTCCAGTCAGTCGATCACTGCTTACCACCCAGCTCTCACAGTCACTGTGGGGCTGAGCTGGGTTGCTCTGCCCCTGCTTAGTCTTTCAGGGTAGAGTTGGTTCTCAGCCCTTGGCTTTGGCTCTCTGGAGAAATGGCTTTTCTGAGGTTAGCCAAACCTAGCTTCTAGGGGTGTGGAATCTTCCCAGCCAGGTAACTGCTTTAAGAGTTAGGAGACTAGCCAGGCCTACCTGTCATCCCTTCCTGGAGGTGGCTAGTGACAAACTCAGAATCACTGTACTCAGTCAGGAGGATGGGCAGAAACTTCCATTTTGGGGTGTCACCCTTGGATACTGAGATAAAACCTCGCTTGCTGTGTGCATGGTCACTAAGGAGAAGAAACAGGACCAGCTCAGCCTGTAGTCAGAGCAGTCATGGATCTCTGATGTTCAGGAACAGTCTGGAAGATCTTGTGGGGGAAGGGCCTTGATATTGCAGCAAGAGGCTTCGAGGCAGAGCAGATGGGAAGAACTTGTAGGGGAGAGGCCATACCTCACCAGGCCCCCAAAATGATTTAGTGGTTGGGCAATTGCTCCCAGGAAGCAGGACCATCATGACTTGCCAGGGTACTCATCTGGGCAGCTCCCTCAGGTTCTACGTTCACCTGAAGGCTATTATTTAGCATTTTAAAGTTTATAGAAAACCGTACTTTCAGGGCTGGAGAGATGGCTCAGAGGTTAAGAGCACCGACTGTTCTTCCAGAGGTCCTGAGTTCAACTCCCAGTAACCACATGGTGGCTCACAACCATCTATCTGGAGATCTGGTGCCCTCTTCTGGCACACAGGCATAATGGAGGCAGAATGTTGTATACATAATATAAATCAGTCTTAAAAAAGAAAAGAAAAGAAAACCATACTTTCAAATTGATAGTTCCAATGTTCAGATTTTTTTCTTGTATCACATAAAATGTGTTAGAACTATTTGTTTAAATCGTGTATGTTTTATTTCTGGATATTTCTTTGAGTCTGGATACTCATTGGTCTTAGCATGGAGCATCTTTGTCAGCATCCTGCTAATCAGCACTCTGGTGGTGGTGGCAGGAGGAGTGTCATTGAGTCTTCCTGTGGAATGAGGGACACTATATGCAGTCTTGAGTGACACTGACTACGGTTTCTTCTTGTACACAGGGGAGCGACCATTCCACTGCACTCTGTGTGAGAAAGCCTTCAACCAGAAGAGTGCGCTGCAGGTGCACATGAAGAAGCATACCGGTGAGCGACCCTACAGGTGTGACTACTGTGTCATGGGCTTCACACAGAAGAGCAACATGAAACTGCACATGAAGCGAGCTCACAGCTTTGTGGGTAAGAAGTTTGTCCCAGAGAAGGCACACTTTCAGATGGCTAGATCACTGCATATTTCCTAAATGTTACTTTTCCACGTTCTACAGTGGCCGTGCACCATAGCTACTGTAAGGACTGCAGTTTATAGAAGAGGTCCTGAGAGAGGGAGCTGGGAGGAGGCTGAGCAGAGCTGGCATCCTGTGCTGTGTCTGCGTCCCTATCGCCTTGGCCTCCTTTATTATCCATCCTCCCTTTTCCACCCTGCTTCTTGTCTCCTTTCTCCTGAAACAGAGTCTAACTATATAACCCAGGCTGCCCTCAAACTCCTCATCTTCCTCTTTTCCCCCGAGTACTGGGATTTAACCGCCATGCCCAGCTTCAGCTGTGTGAGCAATATGACTTGTCTGTTTTCACAGTCTCCTTTTCTGGAGGCCGCCTCAACCCTGAGTCTGCACAGAGGGGCAGGCTCTGCACAGAGACTTTGTTGAACACTACTGCCTCCATTCTGTCTACACAAGTCATCCCTTCTCTGTGGTTTGCAAGTATTGATGCCATTGGAATTGGGTTGTAGGGCATGAATGACTGCCTGTCCTGCTCCAGGTCCAGGCCTCACAGTAGCAGGCAGTAGCATTTTCACTGCTGGCAGGAGCTACACAAAGCAGGAATATTCAAACCTGAGTTAAGCCCTGGAGTAATGGGCAGTGAGTTTTACAGCTGTGTATTTAAAGTTCATTTAGTTGTGAGATGCTATGTTTTGTTAGTGAACTAGATGACCTTCATGTTGTCACTGGGTTGTGTCTAGACATATCTGGGGTACCCAAGGGGTAGAACTGTGTACTTTGTGAGGGAAGGACATCTGCTGTTGCCAGTAATTCCTGCATGTTGTTAGAGAAGTTGTCTATGTTGTGAGTGTTAGTAGTAGCTTATCACTGAATCTATATTGGTATATCCCTCACAGTGTGAGTGTACACATCACAAAGGCTGTGACCAACAGAAATTTTCCCTAGGGTTCAGCTTTTGCTGATGTAAGTGAGGCCTAAGGTTCCAGGCCCAGAATTACAAGTTGGAAACTAGTTTACCTGGCCCAGATTATCCCATTTCACTGAGATGGGAAGCAAAGCAAGGCAGAAACTTCTTTTCTCTGGTTCCTATATACTATTGTTTAAATGTACATGCTGCCTGTTTCTGAGATCTGAAGCTAGCTTTCTCTTTGCTTGCAGGAACCCTGCAGGCAACTGCTGTGGTCCAGGAACAGGATGGGGAAGAGCTAAGGACCCTCCATTTAGAGGAAGTGGTTCAGGAGGCAGCAGGAGAGTGGCAGACTCTAACCAATGTGTTCTGATACTATGGAAGAAAACTAAGAGCATCCATGAAGCTTTGTTTGTGAAGATTAGATCACTCAGCGTTTCTGTTTTAAAACTTCATGTTAAAAATCTACTACAATAGTTTTTTAGCTAAAATTATTTGAAGAATCATCGTCATTCAAAGTCTAAGAGAAAAAAAAAAAATGGGAAATGCACTGTTTTCATTTGTCTACAAATCACAGAACCTGGGCACTACTGTGGTCTCTTTTACCTTCTCATGGCCAGTGTACGTCCTTAGCAGATGACCTGGATCTAAATATCATTGCAGTGAGATTTGTGTTAGTAAAAGACAAGATGGGAGAATACACATATGGCAGTGCACCAAGTTCAGAAGCGGTGCCATCAGGCATGGATGTTAGTTCACTTTTTACTCTGCGTTTTGCTAATTAGTAACGGTCCGTTCTTTTTAGCTCACTTTCACATTAATGTAACTGATGCCTTGAGAGATGGCTGGACCAGTTCTCTCTCCATCACAGATACCTAATCCCTAGTTAAAAGAACACCAGATATGGTGACAGCAGGGCCAGCCACGGAGAAAATCTGACCTGACCCTCAAGTGAAGACCAGCTGCTCACATGGATGTCCTCACGCTTGCTGCATGAACCTGTCCAGTCACATGTATTAGATCACCGCAGAAGCACAAGCCATACCTTGTGAGCAGGAAGTGACAGAATTGTCTCCTAAGGGACAGGAAACTGTCCCTGTCCACCTCAGTAAATTTACCTGTACTTTAAGGCTAAAGACCCATACAAGCCCTTCGATTCTTCTCCTCATGCACACGGAGGTGTTTTCATTTCAGGGAATTCTTTAGTGTCGTTAGCAGTGCCACACAAGACATCCCAAACCAGACCCTCCTGCGCTGAGCAGTGCGTGCGCCTCGGCATTCCAAAGACAGTAGGTTCCCCACTTCATATCAATTCCCTTGACACTATTTATATGTTCTATATGTGAATACCTGTGTACATAGACAGATATATGGGCCTCCACGTGGCTGCAAAGTATATTTTGTAAATAGAAGCACTAGTCCTTATCACAGGGCGCATCTAAGGCCACTCCCTGGTGCACTTCAGGCCGGTGTCGTGTTCATTCTGTTAATAAATGACTATCTTTTTCATTGTAACATAAAGCTGGGCTCTATTTTTTTCTAAAAAAAAAAAAAATTGCCTTTATTTTCTCTCAATGCCCCCTTGGTTTCAGAAGAGAGCAGTTTTATTATAAATATTATGTGGACTTGTTCACTAAGAGTCCTGAAGTTCACTGTTATTTTAAAGGGGGCATCTTTTGATTTTGTTCATTTTGTCATCTGTATATAAGTAAAATTGACAGTGACATAAAAACTTTTGTTATGTGAAAATATTTAAGTCAGAGAACTGTTAAATATTATTACTTTTTTTCCAAACTGATTTGTGTATTGTATATTTTTTTAAGAAGAAAAAAGCCTTACTTGACTTCTTGTGATACTGGACTTTAAACCCCGAGGCTCCCTGAATGTCAGTGTGGACACCCAGCTGAGGTAGTGTTTTCAGGGTAACTGTAATCGTGCGAGAGTTTTAAAGTCTCTGCTATTAATGCACTTTTTCTTTAATTTTTATTAAAGTATTTTAGAAATATTAATTTGAGTGAACATATAACTCCAAATTGAAATTATTGGATTTAAATTTCTTTGTTCTTGCTGGGTTATTTATTTTCTTTTCACCATGAATTGTCATCTCAGGACATCTGTAAGGAGGTTGGGCTACTCCCTGGTTCTGTGGAGAATGCAGGTGCTGACTGTGGCTGTCAGTTACCTCTGAAGACTTTCCCAGGTCAATCTGAAGCCTGCTTTTGTTTTGGTTAAAGAAAAGAAAATTACCAGTAATCAATTTTTTGTCTTTTCTCAATTTATAAGCAAACAAACATGACATGTATGTATTTTGATTTACTTCTTTACCATCAAAGCTGCTTCTTTGCCAACATTCCTTGAAAATACAAGATTTTAAGAAAATAACTCACTTGAATATTGTCGTTTACAAATTGATCTCTGTATTTTAATGTTTGAAATACTGTTTTAGGAAAGTGATTCCTAGCCTCATATATAACCAGGGTTTGGAGGATAGAAAACTGTATTTTTAGAACTCACTCTATATAACATATCTGTTTTGGAATAACTAAATGCAAAATGGCATTAGGAAATGTGCTATCTGTGTTTTGTTTTGTTTCTAAATCATGTTTCAGAATCACTAGTTGGGTGGAGAATAAATTTCAGGTATTTTTAAGCAGGAAAAAAAAAACTGTAATGATATTTCTTTTGCCTGCATTAAGTCCAGAGAATGCTATCTTCTGCTGTCCCTGAAGCACAGTAGGCTGAGAGTTGGATATGGCCCTGGACAGCAAATCCTGAGTCTGGTGCAGCCTTGCAGCTGCTGCTTTCTCCTTCAGTGTGTAAGGAGGCTTATGGTTGTTAGAACAGCCAAGCATATTCCTGAAGGCATGATGCTGCTAATGATGGGTACAGCAGAAGAGGCAGAGGGAGCAGGAGAATCTGGCATGGACTGACTGACCCTTCAGAAGGCCATAGATCAAAGTGTACATGTGATGTGAACAGAAATGCTTCTCACCCCAGCAAGCACTCCTGGAGCCCTTGTCAGTGCTGGGCTGCTTATGTAGCAGCATGAAGGAATCAGGGAGGGGAGCAGCATGCCTTAGGAGGCCAGAGAGGCTCCGTAGAAACTGCTTCCATAGTGAGGTGCCAGTACAGCATATAGTGTACACCAGAAAGTGTGCATTTGTTTGTATGCCCTCCACAGAATCTGAAAAGAACTTTGAATTCTGTTTCTCTGCATTCTCATGAGCACCCACAAGTAGAGCACATCTGTGTAGTCCAGATTTTGGAGAGTAAATTTTGGTTCTTCCTGAGAACTGTCTTTTGAGTAGTGTTCATGCACTAAGACTCATGTTCCAGCCTAAAGGACACCACACAGATGTTGTATAAGAAGTGTTTTATAAGGAAGTATGTATCTGCAGGCCTACTCTCGGGCTCTGTGTCAAGAGATAGCTCATGCTTCCTCTCCATAGCCTATTTCAGAATCCACACTTTGCCCTCTTCCTCCCCACAGTCTCCCACCAACAGTGACCTCAGGGTCTGGTGCTGCTGACTCGTGAACCTTATACACGGTGAGATTGGTCCATAGTCTATTCTTTATGTGATGTGGGTCAAATTCATGTAATTTAGAGGAAAGTCTCAAGTGGGCTATGACTGCAAATATTTGTAATCTCAACACTTGGGAAATGGAGGCAGGAATATCAGAACCTCAAAGTCAGCCTCTACTACATAGCAAGTTCCAGGCTAGCCTGGGCTACTTGAGACCCTTTCAGAAAAACAAAAACAAAAACAAAAAAACCCAAAAACTAAGTATTTCAAAACAGCTACCCATGATAGCTCAACCTAGTGGCACTTAATCTGTTTTGTTTATTAACTTATTTTTGTGAAACAACTTGAAATCTGGCTGTACCCTCTTTGCTGTCTAAAAACTAGAGCTATGTAATTCATGAGAAGCTGGAGGCCTTCACTGCATACCCTGGCAGTGTGATGACCAGCCACTGCTGCCTCTGGCTGCTCTTTCCAGACATCTTCACAGTTAGGCAGATGTGTCCCATTTCACACCCTGCCTGCACAGGCCCTGTGGTCATTTTTTTGTATGGACTAAATGGTATAGATTTGTTAGTATGTCAGGGCCAATAGGCAGTAATCAAAAAATTGTGCTATTTAATCTTTTCTATGTGTGATGCTTATGGCATGAAGATTTTGTATTGAATCAAGATTTGTATATTTGACAAGTTCTAAAATGCCATAGTGATTGTTCTTCAGCCACCACTAAGAAAATTCAGAGTTAATTTTTTAATTTACAGAGAAGTTCTCTTTTTATCCTAAGAATTGTCTCATGGTCTATTTATACATTGGATGGTATTTATTTAATCCAGTTTTGTATTAGAAATGGATAGTTATGCCAGAAGCCACTGTGCTGGCTTTTAAAAACAATAAAAATAGTTTTTGTATTATTTTAAAACTTCTGTGTATTACTTCTTGTGGCCTGGGGTGAGTGGTAGCCATGTGCTCAGTGTGTGCTGGGGCACTAAGCTGAGCAGACTTCCTTTGGGGGCATTCTGTTCCTCTATCATGTAAACAGTGTCTAAGAATGTCTTAGGGGGAATGAAAGTGACTTGAGACCCACCTGGTCGTGTGAGCCACAGTATGTGACTGGCCCAGAGTATCAGCCCTTTAGGGCACACAGCTGTACTGTATCCTGGCATGTTTCCAGACTGCATAAAGCCTGTAGTTCTTATTCCTACTCAGGTAACAAAGTAAGAGTGCCTGTTTTGGGCCCACCATACCTCTGATTTGGGTCAGACAGAGCACCTGAAGGGGCAGATGCAGGGTGAGGGGAGATGATGAGAGGCAGCTCTGCCTTCCTGTGATTTCTCGGCAGAAGGTTTGGCTCTGGGGTGCAGTCGGCTTATTACAGGTATCCTACTGTTGTAGAATATTATCCTAAGGTGTGTTACTTTTGTTTCTGCTGTGTTACTATGTCCAGTAGCAAGCCAAGAGAAAGGATGGGTGGAACTGGCTGGAAGAGAGTGTTATATAGGAGGAGAAATCTGAGAGGAAAGAAGTATCCAGAGAACTCCAGGGGCTAGCCTCCCAGCTACACACCAGCAATGGAGTAAGAGAGAAAGATACACAGAAATAAGGGGAAAGGCCCAGAGACAAAAGGTGGATGGGATAATTTAAGAAAAACCAAGAAGAAACAAGCCAAGCTAAGACCAGTCATTCATAAGTAATACTGAGCCTTCCTGTCTGATTTATTTGGGAGCTGAGTGGTGGGCCCCTTGTGGTGATATGTTACATATCTAATAAAACCAGTCGGGAATATCCAGGAAGGTCAGAGAGTGGTGACCTTTAATTCCATAGCTCCAGAGACCAAGCCTTTCTGCATTTCTGTGAGTTCAAGGCTACCAAATAGTCATAGCCCACACCTTTAATCTTAACCTGGATGTGAAACAACTGGGTGAAGAAGGTATTTAAGGCAGGCTTAGGAAGAGAGAGCAGGCAACATGAGCTATGAGGAGGCTGAGGAAGCTGGAAGATAACTGGGTGAGATTGGACTGTGGTCTGTTTCCCCTCTCTGATTTTTTTCATTTCATTTAATACAACCAGAATTTGTGCAGCAGCCCCCTAAAGGACAAAAGAGCTGAAACCAAACAACACTGTACTGCAGCAGAGTATAGCTGTTCAAATGCCTTTCCATGTGTGAGGTGGCCCTAAGGCTGCCTGTCTTGAGGCCTGCCCTGGAGTGATACAAAAGCTTTGTTTGTGGGCTTAACTGCTCACATATGTCCTGCCCAGCCCTGCCTGTATTTCTGCCCTTGGGTCAAAAGGCCTTGAGGTTTTTGAGGCCTCCACAGCTGCTCCATGGCTACCAGTCCAGGGTAGAAAGCACTGCTTGCCCTGGCTGTGGGCCACCTTCTTTAGGCTGGTGGATTGGGTCTTGGGAGACAGAGTAATGGAAGGCTGGTTTCCTGATGATGAGGATTAAACTGGGAATAAAGTAGGGGTCCCTGGCCAGGTTTCTCTGTGAGCAGCTTCCCTGACTCACTCTTGTCCTCTGAAAATTGTGGCAGTGGTGTCGATGCTCAGACTGTCCCTTGTCTCTGTCCTAGGGGGGTCTCTTGGCTTTCTTGGGCTGGGAAATAGAGCTGTGGCTGCTGTAAGGATATTATTGTCTGAATGTAGGCAGCTACTTTGGGGCTTGGAGACCTCTGGCTCAACCCACAATGACTTTTTCTGCTAATGGACCAAGTATCAAATGTCCCCTAGGAAAGGCTCCCCAGTGCTTGGCAAAGTCTGTCTACTATCAGACACATTGCCCCATGTCATCTTGGACTGATGGAGAGAGCTTTCTGCTAGCCATGCAGTCTTTGAACCCTCGGCAATGAAGCTCTCTAGGGAGTGAGAGCTTACATTTCACTCCGTAGTCTTAGGTGCACAATGACCGGCCATTTCTATTCAGTGTTTGTTTTTGAACCTGCTTCAGAAACAGCAGAGATTCTCCACACAGAGATCTTGTCTGTGGCTAGCTTCACATTCTTGGAGTCCATCAACCATAGAAGAAAATGGATTTTAAAAGTGATAATCTGCTTTGAACATGTGCAGGCTTACCTCACTAGTTCCCTGAATGCTGCTGCAGTGTGGCAACCATATATGTAGAGAGCTTCGTGCTGCTGCACCCTAAAGATGGTGCTGATTTCCGGCTTCCAACCCACCCCCCTGTGGGTGAGTGCTCTCTTTTGATAAACAATTCCTTATTTGGCTTGAGCCTGGGGCGTGGTTTGTTGTTGCATTTGTAGATCTATGAGCTGTGCCCACATGGCTTATTGGGATTGGATGCCCTGAGAGTTTCTAGTCAGTGGGCGGGGTTTCCCGGGGTAGGAGAAGGAGAAGACAGAGAAGAACAAAGAGAGAACAATTGTAAAGGTCCCGAATAAACTGCTGAAAGAAGATCCTGGGTGTTGTGCTTTCCTTGCTGGCAAGGGTGAGCGCTACAAGTGATGGCCCGTACGGGGAAACAACTCCTGTGAGCTTCAGGCATCAGAACTTTCTGCAGTTGGGGGGTCGACCAGTAAGTCCCAGGTAAATTGGGATCCGCAATCAAAATGGGTAGCTCCGACCTGTAGATAAGGCGGAGAAGAGGGAGCTCACTGTAACCTCTTATAGCAGTGGATGCACGGCAACCTTGAGCTTAAAATGAAAGTAACAGCAGTTGCAAATTTAGGCTTAAAGTGAAAGTAACAGCAGTTGCAAACTTGAGCTCAAAGTGAAAGTAAAAGCATTAGCAAAGCTGGGGCTGTTTGGTAAGGGCTCCAAGAAGATTTTTAAGGTAGGAATTAAAGGTTATACAAGGATGAGGTCTTCAACCTCACATCCAATTTTTTTGGCTCTTAAGGAGCTGCTTCATTAAGGTTTTTCTGAGTCTGCTCTGCTTGCTAGCAGTGGGAGAGATTCGTGGGTTCCTACACCATATTGAAAAGCAGCCAAGAGGGGTGGAGTCAGCATTTAAAGCCATAGCAACAATTTAAAAGCTCTTTGAGTTGAAAAATGATTTAGACTTCTCAATAAAACAGATTTAGACTCTCAAAACCTCTAAATGGGGAAGAAAATAAAGATAAAAAAAGCCACGTAAAGATGGCAGATAAACAGAGAGTCTGGATTCTGGTTATTGCATTTTCTTGTAATTTTTTAACTTTTAAGGAGCTAACTGCAGAGAGACAACTGATTACTAAGGCTGCTAAGTTAAACAAATGCATATACTTTAAAGATATCCTGACTTTGAAATCTGTTTTTAAGAATACGTTACTTGGGAAAAGAGTTTCTGCTTTTGTCTCCATGGAAGATCAAAACCTGTGGATTGGTTCTAGGCAGGTGTGGTTCCATTTGCCAAGGCCACCTGAAGCTGATAACAGGCCACCTTGGAGATGTTGGGAGGAGAGATCGGAGGGGGCAGGCAGTGAAGAAGGACAGAGTGAAGGGGGAGAGTTGTACCCCGACCTTGCTGATATAGAAACTCCTGAGTCTACAGACTCAGAGGAAGAGCTGTTGGGAGATATTAATTGGATTAGACGATATCTTAGAATTGCAAATTATGAATTGAAACCCCTTTATGACATTCTGAAAGGAGAGTCGGCTTTAGACTCCACACGAGTGATAACAGTGGAAGCCAGAAAAGCACTGCAGGTAGTTGAACAGAGGTTGCAGGATGCATGCCTAAATAGGATAGAGGAAGGAAAAGATTTTGCCCTATGCCTTTTACCCACATTCAGACAACCCACAGGGGTACTATGGCAATTAGGTCCACTGTTGTGGATACACCCAAAGGTATCGCCTAGTAAAAGTATAGAACATTACCCTACAGCAGTAGCTGATTTAGCTCAGAAAGGCATCCAACAATCCATTCAGTATTTTGGGCATGCACCAGCCATAATAATTGTGCCATACACAGCAGCACAAATTAATACCCTGTGTGCTGTTGTTGATGATTGGGCAATTCTTCACTGTACCTTTGCTGGAAAAATGGATAATCATTACCCACAACATCCTCTGACATTTTTTAAGGAGCACCCCATAGTTTTTCCAAAGGTCACCACTGCAGAGCCAGTGGCAGGAGCTGTCAATGTATTCACTGATGGCTCGAAAACAGGAGTAGGTGCCTATATGGTGCAAGGCAAACAACCAGTTCAACATCAATTTACTCCTAGTACTCCTCAGGTAGTGGAACTTCAAATAGTGTGTGAAGTGTTTAAAGAATGCCATTTTGCCTTTAACTTGATATCTGACTCAGCCTATGTGGTTAATGCTTTAAAGGTGCTTGAAGTGGTAGGACCAAAAAAATCATCTAGTATGGTCGCTGTCCTATTTAACCACTTGCAAGACTTGATTGTGCAACAAAAGGAGAGATTCTTTCCTCAACATATCCGTGCACATACTGGCCTTCCAGGTCCACTCGGTGAAGGCAATGCCAAGGTGGATATGTGCACTAGACAGGACTGGGTATTCTTTACCTCTCCTGTAGTCAAAGCTCAAGAATTTCACCAGCTATATCATGTAAATGCTAAGACCTTACAACGAAAGTTCCAGATATCCAGAGCTGAGGCACATCAAATAGTTTTGGATTGTGCTCAATGTGTGGTGTACCACCACCCACCTTCCCTAGGTGTTAATTCCAGAGGAATTCTGCCATTAAAAGTATAGCAAATGGATGTTACTCACATTTCTGAATTTGGCTCTTTAAAGTATGCACATGTTTCTGTAGATACATGCTCTGGTATTTTGCATGCCACTGCCATGTCAGGAGAGAAAGGACACAATGTCATTGCGCACTGCCTAGAGGCCTGGGCAGCTTGGGGAAAGCCTCTGCAGGTAAAAACTGACAATGGCCCTGCTTATACTGGGATACAGTTTACTGCATTCTGCAGACAAATGGATGTACAAGTAACAAGCTATGCCCACATGGCTTATTAGGATTGGATGCCCTGAGAGTTTCTAGTCAGTGGGCGGGGTTTCCCGGGGTAGGAGAAGGAGAAGACAGAGAAGAACAAAGAGAGAACAATTGTAAAGGTCCCGAATAAACTGCTGAAAGAAGATCCTGGGTGTTGTGCTTTCCTTGCTGGCAAGGGTGCGCGCGACACATATACATCGCACTCAGGTGTGTGGTGTGACAGAAACCTGGAGGTGAGTTTGGGTGCACCAGAGGGGGTGTGGTTGTTATATGCAAATGCCTTGTTTTGGAATATTGTCACAGTTGGATATGAAAGATGGGTATCGGGGCTGGAGAGATGGCTCAGTGGTTAAGAGCACCGTCTGCTCTTCCAGAGGACCCGGGTTCGATTCCCAGCACCCACATGGCAGCTAACAACTGTCTGTAGTTCCAGTTCCAGGCAAACACCAAGGCAAATAAATAAGTAAAGTTTTTTTTAAAAAAAAAAAAAAAAAGAAAGAAAGATGGGTATCTAGGGCCACAGACAGCAGTTCCCAGATCCTGACAGGTAGGTTCACCTCAGGAGACCGTCCTCTCTCCCACACATGCTCACTCCTCTGTTGATGTGGCTTGAGCTACCTGATTTGTTTCTTAGCTGACCATATCTGGCTGCCTTTAGTGAAATGTTCAAATGACCCCAGATTTTGCCACCAGGAGCTTTTTCTAGTAGCTTTTTATTTCTTGAGTGCTTTTTCTCTCTGGCACAATCAATTCAGCCATCAATTGTAAAAGACAGGCATTTAGAAATAAGGGTTGACTGGTAGGTATGATCACTATTGTCTATAAGTCCAGCAGAGATGGGAGAAATTGGTATGTGTGTGTGTGCGTGCGTGTGTGTTTGTGTATGTGTGTGTGTGTATATACTCGTGTGCACTCACATCCACCTTCTTCTCTATTTACATTCCCCCATTTACCATTTAAATGTAACTATGCTGCATCCAGGCACTCCTAATCCTAACCAGCATCACACAGCTCCCTTAGCCTCCCCTCTTTCCATATCTTTGTCCTGTCTGTCACAAAGAAGTATCTGGCCAACCTACTGCCTGCCCTGTAGCTGTCCCTAGTCACCAGCCTGCGTCACCACCCTGGTCCAAGCCTTCCTTGTACAGGCATATCTGGCCATCATAGCTCTCTAGAAAAGGTAGGAAAGGGTTACCCTTTTAATAACCATATTCACCAATGAATCTTCAGAGACCTACTGCTTTTTACATGGCATGCAGCCTTTATTGCTTTTCACCCACACTTTTGTTTGGTGAGTTATAGTTGAAAGTGTCTCCAAGAAGACTGGAAGGCTCATGTCCAACTCTGGTGGCAGGAGCATTGTCCAAAAGGGCAGCAAACATCTATTGGAAAAGAGTTATTAGAAAATAAGTGGTAATAGTGTCTGCTATGTTCCTTCCTTTGTCTGCATTTAACATTAGAAGGTAGAAGAGACCAACCAGCACTGAGCAAACCTGATGGGATCTGTGAAAGCATTCTGCAGATGCGTAGGGCCTGAACTGAGTCACAGAAGTTTTATGATAGTTCACTGTAGGTGCAGTTCTAGGTCTCAGTGTGGTTATTTGGGAGCAGCTGCCCAGACACAGAGAAACTCTGTCTACAGTTTGCAATAGTGGAGAGTCCAGTGAAGAAATAGGAGAGGGGAGTCCCTCCCTCCCTGCCTTATAGAGACCTAACAGCACACAAAGCCTTCTAACTTGGCATCTGACTTCTCAAGTTTAAAAGCTGTCCTGTGCTTTCATTGAAGTAATCTGTGTAGCTGACAAGCCATGTGTTCTTGATGGTACATACTGTTTGGCTAAGCCTACCTTAATGTCACTTCATCTAGAATTCCAGTGACCACTCAATGTCTACAATAGCAAGATAAGGCATTAATACTACAGAGGCTTGAAGTTTAATTATTATATCTGGCCAAGTATGGTTGAGGAGAATAGGAATTATTTGTGTAAAACAAACAAACACAAAACAAGACAAAACCCATGCACCTATTATGGCTATACTGTGCTTTCCTCATTCATCCCTTAAAACAGTAATTCCCATTGTTGCTGTATTTATAAGACAGATAAAGGAGTGTGGATTGGCTAGGTGTTAAGAAGCATATTGTGTGTGTGTGTGTGTGTGTGTCAGTGGACAGCTTGCAGGACTTAGTTCTCTGCTTCCACCATGTAGGTTCCAGGGTTTGAACTCAGATCCTCAGGCTAAGCAGAAGCACTTTACCCATTAAGCTGCCTTGCTAGTCTATAATTTCCGTATAGAAAGAACAAAAAAACTGACTGGTAAGGTTTAGAGATAGAGCTAAAAAGGGTGTAGTTGAGATGAGGGGAGGGGACTTGTCAGGCAGGCCTGGGTATCTTTTCCTGAGATTTCAGGAGATGGCTGTTCACTCTACACTACAAAGAGGAGCCTGGCCAGTTCAGTTCCTCTACCTTGGGTTTCCTGCTCCCTAAAACTGTGAGGAGGTAACATTGCTTGGTCTCAGCCCCTCAGTCTGCATTTCATTTTGGCATTTCCAGAAGATTGACTCATGCCTAAAATGCATGCTCTTTTGTTGTTGTTGTTTTGCTTTGGCAAGTTGCTAAGAGACAACTTTTCATTCACTATGTCAATCTGCCTCAGTTGGCCTCCAGTTTGGTCTCTATAGTCTCCCAATTCCAGTGCATTGTACTTGGCCCACTGTCGATGCAGTGCAGGGGTCAGTCACAGTATTCCCTCTGCTACCCTCCAGGCCTGCTGACCTCCATCCTCTGCCTTGTGCCATTTCCTCTGGGCAGGAGCCTTCAAGCTCAGGGCTTTGCAGGTAACTGGGAGAGTGTCACCTGATGCCCTGAGGCACAGGAAGATCCATCCTCTCTGTGTGCACTGGGTGGACGGTGGTTGTATATTGATAGGATGCAGTACTGTCTGCAGGTGCACTGGGTTCTACAAGTTCAACTCCATGGCCCCCATGGCCCCTCCACTGTCCGCAGAACCAGCAGTGACATGCAGAGGAGCTTCTGTGTCTGTGACATGGGTTCCACCATCCCCTCTTGTGTAGCACAGCCTGGAAACAACTTACCTTGTAACAGGGGAAGTGTGAGAACATGATTCCATGGTGCCAGTTATGCTTTACGGTGTTGTATTTTAAAATACTGACTTGAAATCTGCACTGTTGTGGTAAATGTGCCATGGTGTGCTTTTGGATCAACACTTAATGTACTGCCTACACATGTGACATTAAAACAGTCTTGCCAACTGAAGCATCGTGGCTTCATTTGCTCTTTAAGAATTCCGAACAATATATTTTGATAGTATTCATCACTCTCCATCTGTACACCCCCTTCTGGAAATCTACCCATCCAACTTTGTGTCTTCATTAACTCAGTCCAAAATGTGCTTTTCCTGTATTAGATGTGTGACCTTCCACTAGAGGAAGGTCAGTTTACCAGGACTAACACTCTTTAAAAACAAAAACAAAACCTAACTCTCCCTTCCTAGCAGGGATCAGTTGCTAAAAATTCCTAGACTAGGGATGTAACTTCCTGCCCACTTTCCTTCTCCGTAATGAAAGCTTGTCCGGCCGGCTTGAGTTCGCACAGGTCTTATGTTTAGACCAATATCTTAATGCATCTCTCAGCCCTTACCAGAGAAACTTCTATTTGCAATAGATGGTGTCTCAGTGTGGTTTGAACAATTTGAGGTGGAAAGGGCTTATTTCACCTTGTAAGTCCCACATTGAGGAAAGTCAGGGTAGGATTCTGGAGGCAGGAACTGTAGCAGAAGCCATGGAGGAGAAGTGCTTACTGGCCTGCTCCCCATAGCTTGCTCATCCTGTTTTCTTATACTGCCAAGGACCACCTGCCCACAGTGGGATGGGCTTTCCCATAGCAATCATTAATCAAGACTATAGCCTTGCCTACAGATCAGCCTTAGGGAGATATTTGCTCAAGATTCTCTTTTCCCAGAGGTGCCTAGGTTTGTGTTAAGCTGACAAAACCCAGCCAGCACAGAGTGATTAACACAACTGACCAAGGTCCAGATCAAAAGACTGCAGAATTCTCAGCCATCAATGGGAGATCAGTATCACATCCCTTCCTCCCACAGCTTAAGGACCACTGCAGAAGAGGTAATGGAGAGACTTGAAGAGCCAGAGGTGGTCAATGACTATAACAGGGCAGCTGCATCTATGTTCACATCCGTTGTGGCAGCAATACAATTTTAAATAGCGTATACCTCTTTGCATTTCCAAATCTCTTATTTGGGTATATTTTGTTGTATAAATGAACAAGGAGGTGAGTGGATATCAGCCTTTTATATTTTTTTCTGCATTTTAAGATATAAAAAAATTATGTGCATGAACAATTACCCGTATGTATGTATGTATGTATGTACGTATGTATATTTTGTATGTGCCTATGACCTAAGGAGGCCAAAGAAGGGTACCAGATTCCTGAAACTGAAGTAACAGACTGTGATGAAGCTCCATGTGGTTGCTGGAAACCAAACCTAGATCCTCTGCAAGAGCAGCAGGGAGTCTTTTTTAATTTTTTTATTTTATTCTTTTTTATTATGAATAAAGTCTCATTTTTAATCCATGTATCCCCTTGTTCAAACTCCCTTCCCCCTCCCAACCCTCCCAGTCACTCTCTCTTCTCCTCATCACTTTATCTCCTCCCCAGCAAGGGCAGGTGGTCCCAAGTTCCCAAGGTGGCTTAGTTCAGCATCCACTCCAGGCAGATCTGCTTTCCTCATCCCAACATCAAGACTGGGTCAGGTGTTCCCCTGGAGGGAGAGGGCTCCGAGGTGCCGGTCCAAGGTGTCTTAACCAATGTCCAGCCCTTGGCATTTCAGTTTTTGACACAACATCTCATTCTAGTTTAGACCTCAATATGTAACCTTGGCCGGCCTCAAACTCAAACAATCCCCTTGCCTCTACCTTCCAAGTGCCAGAGTTATAGACATGAGCCCCTATGCCTGACCTAGACATAAGGTTTTGAGTCCAAGGGCTTCTGCTTGCAGAGCCTAGGGACCTGAACACGGAATGGTACATTCAGCATCTCTGTGTTCCCTGTACTTGGGTTCTTATGCTGGAGCAACATGTCACTGAGAAACAGACAGTAATGCCCAGAGCAAACTTTCCTTCCTACAGCTCACAGATGTGATGATAGCCTGCCTTGGAAAGCTCAGAAATGAGCCAGTAGCTCTCTCAAAAGCAACATGAAATGGAATTGGGGGTAATCATTCAGAAAAAGAATTCTTGTGATCAAAAGCAATTGTAAGGAAAAAAGAAACTCATCCAAAACATCAAACAAGGGAAAGGAGAGAGACAAGAGGAGAAGAGGATGGGAGGAGTAAATCACTTGATGCTCTGTCTCTCAGAAGTAATCTCCATGACCGGCTCTTCTGTATGGTGTTTCCTAGCACAATGACTTTGGAAATGGTCCTTAGAGTGGCTGAAAATCCTACTCCTTATGTGCTGTGGATCACTGGTCCATGTCACCTCTACTCCATCCACTTGGCTTATTAATGCCCTTGATGTGTTCTCTAAGGTCAGTGTGAGGCTCCTGACCAAAGGGCAATACTCTACCCTGTGATGAGCCTGTGCTCTATGTGGGTTTGTTTCCACAAGACAGAATGCAAAAATGAGATGACTGTGCAAAGATCATTGCAAGTTTATTATTTTATTTCAATATTCAAGAACAGTGGGAGCTCCTGTCCAGCCATTCTGCAGTATGTGTTGTCTGGATGAAGCTGTGAGCAAGGATGATCAGTCACAGCGGAGGATGAATGCTCCTGTGGATCGATCTGGAGGGTCTTCTGGAATGTTCTTCCCTGCTTTTCTCTTACCCTCACACTATTGAGGCTATGTATTAATAGATGTTATCTTAAACCCACACAAAATTCAGAATTAGAACAGATTAACAGATGCATGTTTGTCTACATCAACCATCACCTTCCTTCCAAGGATGACGAGACCAGTGTGGGGCTCTTTGGAAGGTCTATAAAAGACATGCTAAATCAAAAGACATAGTCAGTAGGTTAGAGGGACGGGGAGGTGTCCAGGTACATTAGAAGAGTGGGATTCTGAGCTCCTCATCCCTGAAGGGTCGCCCAGGCCAGCCCTGCATCCAGGGTAGCGACTCAGTGACAGGCACGCTCCTAAGTCAGCTATGAATGAGTCGTTTCTAGGAGGCGGGGGAAGGTTATTTTTTCACTGAGGTTAGTGTGTACCAATGGACACTGCCATGGCAAACTACCGCTGGCCATCCCAATGTGAGTGGTGGCCAGAGGGACACCGTGAGGCCACCAGAGAACTCCTGCATTCCCACTTCGAGATGTACCATATCCCTGGACTCTCCCTGGGCTCTGAGAGGAAATGGGGTTCTTAAAAGCACTAGCTCTGAGGAGCCACTGAGGAGAGGTGGTGACATTCGGAGGCCACACATGACATCTCCAGCGTGTACTCCTAACTCCCCATTTCCTGTTGGGGCCATTGCCCAGCCCACTCGCCCCTTGCCTTCCCTCTGCCACGCTCGAAATCAACTGGTGGGGTGCAGAGAACAGCTGGCCTGGAAGCGTCCCCCGGGTCACCCCACTCTGGACTCTCACAGCTGCCCAGCCTGCACTCACATACCACAAGCCCCCGGTGTATAAGCCACTCCGAGACTGTCTGATCCTGTTAGGAAAAACAAAGCTCTTTAGGGGGAAGAAAGCAAAGGAAGCCTGGACCACACAGTCCCCTGTGCCATGCTCTCTGGCTCCTTGGCGGTGTGCCTGTCTATCCGCAGTGCCCACGGAAGCTGGAGAGGTGCGCCTCACCGTGAAAAGAAAAGTCTGAGGATGGAGTAGAGGTGAACTGGGGAGGGTTTCCGTGCACTTGAACTTCCGGAGTCGACCAAGGTACACGGGGGCAAGGCGGGGCAGAGAAGACCCCAAGGAAACTCAATCTTCAAATAAAAAGGGACAGTTTAAAACAGCTGGGTGCCGTGGGCCTGACCCACCCCTGCGTGGCTCCACGGGATTAGGAGCAAGTCTGCTCTAACTAGCTAATTGGTGCAGGTCGAATTAGAAGTTTAAGGCAGTTATGTTAAGCAGCTGAGGGCAGGATTCGGGAAGGCTGAGCAGGCAGGGTTTTCAGCGTCTCGCCATGGGAGATCCGGAGCGGCTGTCTCTTCCTCCCTGGAAAAGGGAAAGACAGGAGTTAGGCAAGAGTCTGCGTGGCCTGTGGGATGTCACTTCCCATCCACAGTGCTGTTTCGCGGTTGTCCAATCACAAGCCGTCCGTCCAGATGATATATGTGCCAGATGTTTTTTTGGACTTCTTTTCTGAAACTCGGTCTGCCGAGTACCTGCCTCCAGCAGATGTCCTTCCGCCTGATTTCCTTCCTGGACTTGGAGCCAACCCCGAGTGCACACTTCTTTTATATGTGAGTCAAAAGATCAGAGATGTGGTGTCATTTGCCCAAGATGAGCCAGCTGGCAGAGAGGAGGGAGGGCTAGAGCCAGCCAGGTGGGCACCTTTGCCTCCATGTGCTCTGTTAGGCCTTTTCTCCTCTCCTCTCTTGTGGCAACTGATTTGTCTTTGCTGGGCTTTAGACCCCATGATTGACAGATCTGTCCTCACCAGGTGAAGGTTGGCTTGGACTTGTACCTGAAGACATTATCTGCTGAAAGCATGGGTACCTTTGTCCCCACAAGACCCTCCAACCTCATGGGAACACTACAAGAGGCAAAGACTCCCTTTATGCACCTGGAGATAAGACATGGGTCCCAAAGACAGGGAGACCCGCTGATTCTCTCCAGCCAGGTGCTAACTGCCACACCAAACTGGCAAATCTGAGGCCCTCCCTCAGAGCCAGCTGCTAAGAAAATGCCAAGCAGAAAGCAGTGACAGAAGTGATGTTAAGAGCCAGGGAACTAACCCTCAGAGCTTGCTTCCAGCCCAGCCTGGTCACGCAGCCTGTCAGCCCACCGTGAGCTGTCTATGTAATATGTTTTGATTATAACCACACGCACTGGAAATAGTCAAGCTTCTCTGCTCTACATAGAACTTAAAAGCCATTTACAAAGCTGTTACAGAAGGAAACCCTGGGAAAGCTATAGAACCTATCTAAGAGATGCAAATCCTATGCTGCTAGCACACAAGGAACTCACACAGCTGAGAGGGGCCGTGGGGACAGTCCCCCTTCATGAATCTCATTTTTTAGGAATCATTCATGGCCATGCATCTCACCTCAGAGCAGAGCCAGGTCTCCTGAGTGGAGCCACTGAGCGGGCCAAACCTCCTTTAGCAGGTCTGTTCTGCCACACTCGTGTGTCCAACACTCTCAGAACCCAGGGCGAAGAGACTAGCTAAGCAGAGGGTGAATCTATGCCTCCCAGGTGAGTGTGGCTGCCAAGACAGCTGCTAACATCTGGAGCAGGAAGTCTAGGAACCTAAGTCCAAATTGGCTTTGAGGTCATTCAGTACAAGTGACTTCCTGTCTGAATTCAGAGGTCACTGGAGAAAATACCTTTCTGTACCCTCTCTTCAGCTTTCAGAACCCAGGCAGTAGGTCAAGAAGGCTCGTTACTTGTACTTGAATGCCTGGGACAGAATTTATTTTCTTACTGAGATCTATTTGGGGATTTGGAAAAGCCTATACTTTGTCCGTTAGAGAAAGTGGGTGGTTAAAGCACTTGCTTCCTGCTCACATCACATGTATGTGGCTTTCTTCCTGACTAATTTTCCTTGGGTCTCGTTGTGCATTGCAGTCCATGCACTGTGGATTGTGTGGGCTCAGATACTCACACACCTGCTTATTGGGGGCTCTCTGTGTGTGCTGACCGTGGACACATCCTACTAGTAAATATGTTCCATGAACGATTTGGGGATTAACTCAACTAGCTGTGTTACAGGCCCAAGCAGTCACAAACTGAATCCTTGATGTGGTCATTCCCTTAGGAAACACAGAGCTCAGATCAGAACCTTTGGCCATTACATTGTCAGCCATGGGTTGACAGATGGTCCTAGAATGGAGGTCATGTCCCCACTGTGATGAGAGACAAAGACACTAGACTCTAGAGTATAAGAACTGTTTACCCCAAAAATGCAGCTTTCTCAGTCACAAATCATGAGAGGTAGAAGGAGAATCCAGGAGGGCATCTCCAACCCCTCAGCCCAGGCCAGTCTGTGAGGCATGGCACCGCTGGAGCGGATGCTGCAGTCTGGGAGTCAGCACAGATTTAGGTGCACTATCCTATAGGAATATTAATATTGCACCCAAGAAAGAAGCTGGGCATGGTGGCACCACGGTAGGCAGCACCTAGAGGTTTACACCTGCTGTGGGGGGGTCTGGTTCACAGGCCTCTGTGTTCCCTGTTGTTGTTCTTGGCTATGGAGAGCAGAAAGTCACTGGGCTGTTTGCTCTCTGCCCCTGTGACATCATAACACAGAGACGCGTCCCCTTGCACAAATGGAGTAAGAGAATGGTAGCTTTGGATGCCGTATTAAGAAGCAAAGGGACTTTTGAGACAGTGGTTCTTTATACCAGGACTGTCCCGGAGCCACAAACTCAGAAATAACAAATGCCTCAGAGCCTTAAGTTAGCATGGGAAGCTCTCTAACGACCGCTAAGAAAGATTAATGTGCTGCACCCTGGTCCCTTCTAGCCTAGACGCCCGTGATAGACTCCTAACTGGGGACTCAGCCATGTCACCAGATCCCTGGACCTTCATAAACCCTAGTTCCTTCTATTTCACCCAGCCCAGAGACCCTAGAACCCAGGTGCCACTTTTCCTCGTCTCTGCTGAGGCATGTAGCCATTACCCTGACACCTGAATGCAGGCCTCATCTGCCAGCATGTCCCTGGAACACTCTTAGTCAGGATCAGACTCAATCATTTCCTTCTTGGGCTCCCTCTCTCCATCTCGCCCAGCATGTCAAAGGCGGCTCGGCTGGTCAACTTCTTCTCCCAGAACTCTCTGACCCTTCTCCACACCTTCCTCTGCCTTTAGTTTACCCACATGTATACTGCCTTCTCTGTTGAATGTAGTCAACTGTCATATCCCCGCTCTAGAAATACAACCCCCCCCCCCATGCTTCCCAAGCTATCTCTTTCTCCTACAATGTCTTCCCTTGAACGGCTGAGCTCCAGGGCACCTGGACTGGCTTCTCAAATTTGAGTGGTCTTGGCCCTGCCTGCTAGGTCTGTAGGCCTCCTCCTCCTCCTAGGGAGGCAGCCCAGAGTTTCCTGGCTTTCCTGACAATGGTCACCTTGGCCACTGGGGACGTGGAGTGCCATAGAATTGTTGAGCAGATAGCTTTCATTAGAGGAAACTTGGGATTTGGTACAGAGTCAAAACCTGGCCTTGGCACCCATGTTCCTCTAGGACAGACCTCACCCTTGGGGTTTTCTGGGGAGGACATCTCTAAGCCCTAGCCTTCACTTCCAGGTGACCTTTTTAGGGTGACACTGTGAGATTTTCTGTGCCAGGCCAGCTCTGCTTTATGTTACAGATGCTACTTGGCTTGTGATAGAACCATACCTCCATGCCTGCTAAGAGTTTCACTGCCACCTCAGCAGATACAAGGTAAGTGGACACATCACCCCATATGCTGTGGATGTGGAAACTGAGTCTTAGACAGGAAGGACCACAGGACACAAACAGTGGTCCTGGCATCTATCAGTAGGTCTGTATGCTTCTGGTACCTGTGCAACTAATAGTAGGCCCCTTCCTGGTCTTCCTGGGTCCCCTTGAGTGATTCTAGTGGGCCTCCCTCAGGAGTCTGCTGTCAGTCATTTCCACATTCAGGTACTACTCATTCCTACCTAGACCCTTGAATGGGGACCCGGGTCAGTGGCCCACCTGACTTTCACCTCTAGGGAAAAAAGAGGCACAGTATGGACTCACAGTGAGGCCTCAAAATGTCTGTGCATCACATAATGGCATCCTTTAAAAGGCTCTTGGCTCCACACTAATCTCCTAGGAAACCAAGAAGGAAGGCAAAGCTATATTGGCTAAGAGCCAGGGAGATCAAGTTGTCCATGGTGAAGGTGACTGAGCCCTTTGCTAAGCTTAGTTGGGGATTCTAGAATTTGTCTTCTACTAATATTCTTCCTGACCCTTGGCATCACTCTGGGGTTATAGTTTTGCCTGGAGGTGTGGGCACAGTGAACACAGAGCATGGTTCCAGGCCCCCAGTCCCACAGAGGTGCCCAGGTGTTTCCCCATGGTAGAAATGTTACATTACCAGCTTAAAGATTTTGGAAAGCGTGCCCTGGGCGTCGTAGGCCCCCTTGAATCCCTTGTGAGCCGATTTATAGTCGGAAGCTCTGCCTCCGTAGCCAAATCCTGGCTTCTGCCCCTCGGCCCCCTGCAAGAAAAGACCTGAGCTCAGTGTCTGCTTACAGCTGCCACCAAGGGCCTACCCAAGAGGATGTGAGTCACCAGGGGGCATCCGTGAGTCATTCAGGAGCTGGAGCAGCATGGAGCTTTGATGAGGAGCTGGAGAAGCACCTGTCTCCGCTCCAATGTCCATAAAGAGGTGTCACTGGAGAACAAGAGCAGAGCCAGCTGGTGCTGTGTGTCTAAGGCACAAATGCCCAATTTTACAGGCAGCTGTGGAGCTCCATCCAGGACATCTTTGTGAGAAAAAGACAAGCATCTCTCAAATTCCATCAAGGGCCTCCACCCTCAACAGTGGAGGAAACACACCTCCAGTAGGCTCCCAAAGATGCTGGAACCCAGTGGCCAGGACGGTCATCCTGTGCCTGGCCTTCAAGTCTGTTGGTCTTACACAGCTCAGATTCTGCTTACCCGTGCTCAGCTGCCTCTGTGGCCTGGGAGAAGGAGTTGTCTCTGGACTCTGTGAGATTTACCTTTCCTAAAGTAAAGACTGATTTTTTTAGTCTCTGGTCCAGGGCAGTCTCTCTATGGTGGCCATGGTGAGGCCTAGATTCAGGTTCCTATTTGGTGCCATGGACTCCTGACACTGTGCAGGAAGCAAGCTGCACCTGATATTAGCTCCACCACTTTCTAGGTGGCTGACCTTGGGCAGGTGTGGAAGACTCTGTGAGCTTCAATTTCCTGCACAGTGGGGTTGGAACTGCTCTTTCATTCACAAGATGGGGCAGAGTCATAAGTGTCCATCTTTGCACTTGTGTCTTTATGGAAGTGACTTCTAAAGAGAAGCGGTACCCCATCCTGCCTCTACTGGGCCACAGCCCCCTCACTCTGTTGAGATAGTGCAGTCCTGAAGGTTGACCAGAAAGCCTTTCTCTGCCTCACAGAATTCTGCCCCAAGAGTAGGCTCAAGACTTTGCCTTGGGTTTTGACGAGAGGGAATGGGAAAGCAGTCATTGCTAACCTGCTAACTGCTAACATCAGAAGCAGCCTCAGCCCTCCTCAGCCCTCAGCATACTAGCCCCGCTGATTCGCAAAAGTGCTTTAGACAAGAAGGATCTTGAGATGCGATCCAGCCACCTGCCATCTTACATGTGCTGTGGATGGAATCAAGAAGATCCAGGCACTTCCAGGTAGGCTGGCTTGGGGCATGGGGGAATCGAGGATCCAGCCATATGACCTATTTTCTCCCCTATTCCAAATACTCATATCCCTTCTCTCTCTTTTGCTTGTATTGGGGACAGATAGCAGCCCCCTGGTTGCCAAGCATCTGTCTGATGAGGTAAAGGATGGAGACAAATGGAAGGGAGGGTCTAAGCCAGGCACTTAGGGACAGGTATAGCCACTGTGTGTCCTGGAAGCATCTCGGACACTTAACTCCTGAATACTCCATGGAGGGGTTTGGCAGTTGGGGAGTGTGGCACACCACACACAGGCAGCTAACACAGAAACACAGGCTTCTCTTGATGAATGCTGGGCCCCTTTGCTCTAGATTCCAGATTTTCTCCCAAAAGCTTCTGAGACCCGAATTCAGCTGAACTTTCAGACTGATAAGGTAGGACTTTCTCAGTCACTTTCATGCTGGAAATCCTAGATGTTATCAGGATACACACAACAGGGGTATGAGAGAGCAAGAGGGGGTTTCTGAAATGTCAGACAAGGTCATCCTGAAAACCTGGAAGAACTTTGAACAAAGAGAGACCCAACAGGCCCTTAAGAGACCAAAATTAGAGAATGCAGAGATAGTTATCCAAACCTTTCCTGTTTGTTGCTGGGTCAAAGGGCCTTCCTAGGACAAGAATGAAGTGTCCTACCCCTCCCCCACCTCACATTCAGTCTCTGCACAATTCTCTGATAACCCAGACCTAGGAAATGAAGACATATAAGCAATAGCTAAAGTAAGAATTCTGGATAAAGACAGACGTCATCCTTCAATACCATTTTTGTCTCCTGGTGGCACAAGAAATTAAAAACAAAAAGAAGCTGATGAGGTCTATCGACACCTACCTTAATGCCATCAATTTTGGAGATTTGCCAAGTGAGAAAAGAGATCAGGTCCAATGTGTATTTACATAAAACATTGCAGCAAATGGTTCACAGTTCAGTGTGGGAAAGTGCTAGAATGGTGTAGGAGCTCTGAAGAATCTTCTGTCTGTCAAGTAACCCTCCATCTTGTATATCTCTCTCTTTTTATTTTGCTTTTTTGAGACAGAGCAACTCTGTGAGCCCCACCATAGAGGCTCATTTTGGTCTGTCAGCCTCTGCCTACTGAGGACCGGCGTTACAGGTGTGTGCCTCACACTTGGCTGTCTGTCTTCTTCTTTTCCCTCCCTCCTCCTCCTCCCTCCTTACCCAGGCTCCTGTGTGTTGTTTGACTGGCCCAGTTGACCTCTGGACCACACTGTTCACAGATAAACAACCTCTCGCTCCCTCCCTACCTCTGGCTAACAGGCTGGTGTTTGCTCATCTGTATAGCTCTGAGAATTACAGCTGTTACAAGGAAAAGAGCCATATCTAGTATCTGCCAGCATCTGGGGTCAATCTGTTTGGTTAGGGTTTATCAGTAAGCATTTTAAATTGGCATAGACATCAAGAGTTGCTAACATTTAGAAGCCAAGCCATTCAGCCAATGGAATCTTTCTTGGTGGTTTATTACCTCAGTGTTAGCACTACTAACACACAAACAAAAATCCCAGATCTCCTGGACTGAAGAGGAGAGGGGGTACTGGAAATGAAACAACAGAGTTCTTCTCTTTTCCTTTGGATCAGCAGTGCTGTTTTAAAGGTTGGCCAGCATCACTCTGTATTTGATCTGTTGGGACCAATTTTTCCTATCATGGGCACTGGAGAGAAATTAGGGATTTTCTCCAGTGTGATGTGGCCCTTCCCAGGGAAGGCACTCAGAACCCTTGTGGGGAAGAGGCACACGGCTTGGCAATGCCTGGGTCTCAGCCTGGTAGCAAGCCACACTAAATGACTCCACCCTTGCCCTGGAACAGAAAACAGCCTGTCAGCTGTGGCTGGCAAGTTGGGCTCGGTAGCAAAGAAAAGGCGAGCGTTAGGCAACTGAAAGAACCTAGAAGTCAGTGGGTTGTGCAGGCTGCAGAGGAAGAGGAAGCAGAGGAAATGTGGTCATCACCTACCCAGCTAAATCTGCTGAGGGACAGGCCTCTCCCCTGTGAGAAAGAGAAAGAAACAGTGACCAGAGAAACAGGGATGATGTGAGGATGATCAGCCAGGGCAAAGTTCTGAAATGAACAGGAACAACCAAAATGGCATGCCCCCCTCCCCCAGCAGGAGTAGGTTCCTTCAGATACACTAGATACGGGGGTTGGCAGGGCCACCTGACGATCCAAGGCCAGGATGGGAATCCTGACTCAGGGGAACAGTGCAGGAATGCACTGACCTTGTCTACATAGCTGGACATATGCAGCCGCTGCCCCACTGGGGAGCTCTGGGAGCAGGACTGGGTGGGTTCAGGAAGACCTGAACCCAGTTCCATTCAGAACATATTTTGGATTTCAGGGTAATCGTATGAACTGGTTGGCAATGGATTGAAACATGTAAGGTCTTACCTTTCCTTGGGATGGAGGTGGTGTGCGAGGTGTCACCTGGAGACAGAGAAGTGAGGGCTTCAGTGACTCACCCTCCTCCAGGCAACCCCACTCTTTCTCAGAGGGTCTACCAGGTTATGCTACAGACATGGCTCCAGTCTACTAGGCGCTGGACGCTAATACATGCCTCTGTGTCATGCCCTTCCTGAGGCTGGAAGTGCTGCACCCACTGACACTCATCTTCAACATGATGCCTCATTTTAATATCTGTTTTATGTGTCTCTATGTGGGTTTGTCCATGTGAGTGCAAGTGCCCATAGAGGGCAGAGATGGTCTCGGGGCTGGAGTTACAGGCTGTTGTGAGTCACCCAACATGGATGATAAGAATTGAACTTAGATTCTTATGCCAACTTCACCCAAGACACAGTCCTTTGGAAAGAGGGGATCTCAATTGCAAAAATTCCTCCATAAGATTTGCCTATAAGCAAATTTGTAGTCTATTTTCTTAATTAATAATTGATGTGGGCAAGTCCACCAGTTGCGAGTGGTGCCATTCCTGGGGAGGTGGTCCTGGGTGCATAAGAAAGCAGGGTGAGCAAGTTGGTAAGCAGTATTCTTTCATGGCTTCTGCTTCAGTTTCTGCCTCCAGGTTCCTGCTCTGACTCCCTCCCGCAATGGACTGTATGTGTCTCCTCAAGTTGCCTTTGGCCACGGTGTTATCACAGCAATGGCAAACATAACCAAGACAGGTGGTGTGCTCTGTTAACTTCTGAGCCATCTATCCAGCCCCTCATCATCAGTTGTTCATAATTCTTATTGTGGTGGTTTAAATGAGAGTGATCCTCATAGGTTCTTATGTGTGACTGCTTAGTCCTTGGCTGGGAAGGGTTAGGAGATGTGGCCTTGTTGGAAGAGATGTGTCACTGGGGTGAGTCATTCCCATCCATCCATCCATCCATCTCTCTTTCTATTTATCTATCTGTCATCTATTTATTTCTATCCCACCCCCCAGCTCTCTGCCTCATGGTTATGTCTTAAACTTCCATCTCTCAGCTACTGTCTTTGCACCATGCTGCCTGCCTGATGCCATGTTTCCTGACATAACGGTCATTGACTCGCCCTCTGACCTGGAAGTCCCAAATAAACTTTTCTCCTATAGGTTGCCTTGGTCATGTTGTCTTATTCCAACAATAGAAAGGTAACTAAGATATTTGTTCTGTGGAAGAGTTTTTATTTACACAGAAATTGTAATGAAATCACAATTTTTCCTATGACCATGGGGTGCCCCCACTTATCTGCTTAGTTTCTGCTATTTAGCATCAGCACTAATGCAATTTGTTATAAATGATAAACACATATTGGAGCATTATTATTATTGTTATCAGTTGGATACATCAGGGTTCACCCTCTGTGATATGCATCTGTATAGATAAATGTCCTGTGTCCTATATTACAGTGTCACAAATAATAGTTTTGCTGGCCTAAAACTCCCTGAGTTTCTCTGTTTACCCTTCAGCCCTCCTAGGCAATAACTATTCCCATCATTATCCCTTCCTGGGGTTATAAAAATCCTATATTTTTATTTAAGCATCAAATAGCTCTCTGGTTTCTGGAAAAATTAATTCTTATTAGAATACACAGTGCCGTTTCCTTGTGACTAAGTTCTTCCTGAAGATGGTGTCCCTCAGGCCAGCAGCTCCCTGAGAAGGATCCCAGGAAGCCACAGGTGAGCTAAGGACTCTCTTGGATCCAGCAAACCTTCCTTTGGTGGTTTCATGGATCTCTTGTACATGGTTACTCACAATGTTCTTGAAGAAGTGGACTACTGGGTTTTCATCCTGGGTTCGGCCGTGCTGAGACTTCTGGGGCAGGGAGCCATAATGGGTAGTTCTTGATGTGTGTGAGTCCTGAAAGAGAGAAGCATACATCTTAGGATGAAGAAGACAAGGCTGGGTCAGATCTGTCCTCCTGAAGAAGGTGGGTCTATACTCTGTATCCTGGTGACTGGGAAGCAAACACCTGAGTTATTAGAGCATGCTTGGTGGTGTAAACAGTTCACCAGGTGGATGCTCTCTGTTTATGAAGCTGTCACTGGCAGAGGTAGCCTGTTCATTAGCTTTGGATTCATGGGGCATCATGAACTAGCTTCTGCCTCATGTCACCAGGGTTCTGAGTCTGCTGATGTGCCCATTCTTTCCCCATCTTAAGTAAAATGGGAGTTAAGAGTAATACCTGGTGTGAGTGTCTATCTGAGCATTCATAGCCCATAGAACCCGAAGGGACACAACCAATGAGACATTCTAGAAAGCACATAAGCAGTGATTTATCTCAAGTGAGCATAAGCTCAGAGGGAAGGCTGAAATGACTCTGCTTTCCACTGATGCTATCCTCCTGGCTGCCACTTAGCATCAGTGCTCAGCACAGTGGACATGCACAGTGCCACAGGAAGAGTCTCCATCCAGCCAAGCATCTTTGGAAGGAAGCCTGTACAGAGAAGTCACAACACCCTAGCTCTCAGGAGTAACAGGGAGTGCCTTGCTTCTCCCTCTGCCGACTCAGCACATATTCAGCATCACCACTGCACCTGGAGGAACCTCATCCAGCCGGCAGCAATAATGAAACAGGAGTGATGTGTGTGGCCTGTCTGCAGAGCTCACAGCTAGGGACAGCAGTCCGATCACTAGCAGCATCCTGTCTCTCTGTGGGTTGGGAGAGCCCCTTGAGGGGTTTGCCATTAGAAAGCTGCTTCTTTGGAGCTTACGAGGGCATGTGTAACAGGTGTAACTCCATGGGTGGTAACTAGGATTGCACAGGATGCCATTTGTCAAACAGCATTTTTCTGGGTCTGTTATATCATGACCCTCACTGTGATTAACAAAACAGCCAACACAGTTTCCCCTTCTGTGTTGTACACCCTGAGGGCATGGACAAATGTCTACTCCACATCCTTCATTATAGACAGCATCAGACAGATCACTTTTTAGTGGTTATATGATCTAGCAGTGGGTTTTCACATTTCAAGGTTTGATCCCTCCCAGTCACCTTGGTCCTATTCCACTCTGACACAGACAGACCTTTGACACAGTTCTTGCCCTCCCAACCCCATCCTGCTAATGCACAGAGACCAAAACTCACTGCTTTCCAGTGACTACATACTGAATCTGCTCACTCTTCAAGGCCAAACTCTGCATTCCCAGCCCACCTCCAGCTGGCACCTTCTAAATGGCTTCTCTGTCTTCCTCTTCTCCTCCCATTCTTCCTACCCTGACAGCTCACACCCTGAAAAACTCATCAGGTTCATTCTTCTTTAGTCCACATGTGGATACAGAATGTCGTTCACTCTTCCTTAGCTGCCATGAAGGGCCTGAACTCCCCAGACTACCAGGCATATATCCTCTGCCATCCCCTTATCAGCTGGTCCTTGGTGATGTCACAACAGTAGATCACCAGCTTGGAGAAGCCTTGGCCTAATGTGGGTACCAGGTGACATGACTTCTAGGCACATCCTGTCAGCCTGCAGCAGGAAAGCACTGCCCCAACCCAACCTCTATCCAAGTTCTTGTTTTATGTTGTTTTTCAAGTTACAGAAAAGATTCTGCTTTAGACCCCTCCTCTTGCAATTGGATTAAATGGGAAGAAATGTTTAAACTTGGATTTGAATTTGGTTTTTGAAGGTGCTGCTGCTCATTCACATAACAGACCATATGCTGTAGAAGCATGTTTGCACTGAGAGATTTGGAAAAACATTGTGGCAATAAGATGTTTCCCAGCTCTGAATGCTAAAGAAAAGTTACATAATTTTGCTACTTGTTTCTGTAGTGAATACATTGTTCACTAGTGTCTTAGTTTGAATGTAATTGGCCCCTGTAAGCTCACAGGGAGTGATACCATTAGGAGGCATGGCTTTGCTGGAGGAAGGTTTTGAGGTCTCATATGCTCAAGCCTTGTCCAGTGTCTCAGTTCACTTCCTGTCACCTGCAGATCAACCTGTACCTTCCTCTCCATCCGCATGCTACCATGATAATAATGAACTAAACCTCAGAAACTGTAAGCCACTCAATTGAATGTTTTCTTTATAAGAGTTGCTGTGGTTATGGCGCTTCTTTACAGCAATAAAAACCCTCATTAAGATAGCTAGCCTTTGGGTTGGGGCCATGCTAATCGTTTTTGTATCATTCAAACTATAGTGCCACCAAAGTGAATACACAGGCACCAAACTTTTGAGAGAAAAGTCATTTGGATATTTTTAGGAGCTCAAGAGCTTTGTAGGTTGTATTAGGACTCTTAGAGCTATGGAATCTGGGGTCAGGGCTGTCCATGGAAAGTCAGGGGGTAGATTGTGCAAGAAGCATCTGCTATGGGTGACTACTGTGCGGCTTACACAGATCTCTTTAATATAGGACCTAACTGCAAAGCAGTCTATACGCTAAGGGTCATGCATGTGGCTAGCATATACAGTGAGGAGAGACATTGATGAGGACACTGACTTGGGCTTTTAGATCCATGCTGTTCCACAGATAATTTGAGGTAGCAATGTAATTATATCTGCTTGGTTATATATCTGCAGATCTTTTGAATCAAAAGATATGTAGGCAACCATGTTTTTGTATAATAACAACAAACAGTTAAACACAAACACAAAATTTCAATGCCACTAGACCCCGTGGGAGAAAAGAACCCGACAAAGCACTCACAGCGCTTGACCTGAGTTGTGTCTTATCAGTAGGACACTTCCCTACTATGGGTAAGGTTCTAGGATCAGCCTCTGACACCCCAGAACAAGGCGCAGGAGTGCCCTGTAGAGAATCTCTAGGCTAGAAAGTAGAAAGGAGATCAAAGGAGAGAGAAGCGGAGAGACATTCTGTATTCATGGATTGGAAGATATCAGTGGAGATATCAAAGCTATCTACCCATTTAATCAATTGCCAGTAGGATTTTGATTAGGTATGTACAAACTGATCTTGATGTAAATGAGAATGCAAAAGAATCAAGATAGCTAAACCACTGTAAAAAAAAAAATATAGAAGTTACCCAAATCACATAGTTTTATTTTCAAGGTCTATTACATAGCTATAGTAATCAAGCAAGGTTTCTTAGACATGACATCAAAAGCTGATTCATCAAGAAAATAGTTAAATTAGATTCCACCCCACCAAAGCTCAACACTATTTACATGAGACACTCTTAGGAGCGTGAACAGACAAAAGACAGACTGGGAGAAAATATTTGCAAATCACAAATGAGAAGAAAGAATTAAACACAAAATATGTTTTTAAAGAAACACTAAACCTTCAAATTTCAGCAGAAAGAGAATAAACTGATTAAAAACTGGACAAAACACTTCAACAAACATTTCACCCAAGATGTTAGGAAAACAAATTAACACATGAACAACATCTGCTCAGTAGCAAAAGCCACCAAGAACATACAAATGGGAGCTGAGAGATGCTACTACTCGCCTGTTCAGGTAGCTAAGGAAAAATTTGGACAATACCAAGTGTTGGCTAGAACAGGGAGCAACTGCAATTCCCATGCATTACCATGAGAATACAAAACAGCTCAGTCACTTGCAAAAACAACTTGGCAGTCTCTTAACAGCACTAACTTGTATTTACTGGATGGGCCTGCAAAAACATTTGATGCTTTGAAAGATGAAAGAGAAATGAAATGTCATATTTTTGAAGGTGGTTTTTAAAATGAATATATTGTTTACTAATCCTTTGAAGAAAAATAACTTAGATCTTAAATAAAGAACTTATATTCACTCAAAGCCTGTACATGAAGGTTTGCAGAACTGTCAATCCCTGCAAACTATAAGCAACTCAAATGCTCTTCATCAAGAGAATCAACACACTGTGGTACGCTTATCCAATGGAAATCTAATTAGCAATAAAACATTGCTTTGAAGCACATAATAGCATCAAGGCATCTCTAAGTCATGCTGGATTACAGAGCCATTCAAAAAGATCTTACCTGTATCATCCTTTGTAGATGACATTCTTGAAAAGCCTATCCTATAATGAGGGAGACTAGAGCAGGGGTGGCTGTAGTTAGGAGATGAGAGAAAGGGGCTTTGAATATACAAAGAAGGGGGACAGTCTTTGGTTGATGTACCTTTGTGGTAATAGCTACACAAGTTTATAATGTTAAAACACACCTAACTTGATACAAAGCAAGTCCATTTTGCTATATGTTAGTTTAGAAAATAAAATAAGGCCATTTATCATGGATGATGATTGTACAATGTGCATGGATCCATCATACTGTTCTGGGAGTTTTTCCCACCAGATCCTTTGTGGGAAGGCAGACAGCCTCGGCTTCCACTGGGGAGCTTGTATCACACATTGCTCTTGCTGAGTAGGTTAGAATAGCCTCCCTTCCACACAAGTGGCTGCCTCCTGACCCAGGTAAAATCTTTCAGCTGCAAAGTATTGCCATGTTGGATTGTTCTTCCTCGCTTTCCAGAGCACCTCATGCCTCTATCTAGGTTTTATAGTCTTTCATAGGAAAAAGAGCCAGGCCTGTGTGGGCCCCGGGGTGCTAACTGTTGAACTCTTATGGTGGCACTTGGCAGCTGGAGAGAGAATGAAAGAGCAATAGCAAAACCCTCCTTCTACCACAGTGTGCAGAAAGAACTAGGCACAGGAACAGGAGGGCGCTCACCAGGGCCTCAAGTACAGGCTGTAGCATGGGCCTGACGGTGGCAATCCTTGGGTGACAGTCACGCCTTGGGACATACCCCAACTCTAGACCTGGCTTTGTGGTGAGTATAGCAAAAGCCAAGAGGCCACCTCAGTTACCATAGTAGCAATATCCTAAAGCTAGGACAAGAGGATGCATGGGCCAGACCAAGGCTGCATCTGAGCTCTTAAAATATGCAAGATACAAGGATCACATGTTAACCATCTCTGAGGATGTAGTTCAATAGCAGCTGTGCATCCATCACCACCTGGCTCCATCCCTTCCTTCTTTTAGCAGAATCTCCCCTAGTTAGGCTCTGCCCTTTCTCTCTCTGGACTGCAGGACCACTGTTTGACTTCCAGACTCCAGATGCAAGTATTTTCTCCTATTTTGTAGCTTGTCTGTTCACACTCCTGTGTTTCATGCTACAGTATTGAGCTCTGATGGGGTCCAATTTACCTTTTTTTAATGAACCAGTTTTTAATGTCAGGTTGAAGAGACCCTTGTCTACCCTGGTCAAGAAGATTGTCTCTATGTTTTTGCCTAAAATTTTAGAATTTTCTAGTGTCAGTAGAGATTTATGATACAGTTTCAGGTGACTTTTGTATAAAATGAGGGTTGATTTGAGGTACATTTTGTTGTTGGTGGTGTTTGGCAGGTAGGTGTCCAATTGTTCCAAGATCGCTTATTGAGAATCATTTTCCTGTTGTCTCTGTCCATTTGTCAAAATGTGACTCATCACAGGTAACCGTAACCCCATGGGACTCACTCCATATTCTGGATAGAAATATCCTAGATTTTCGGAGTGCCTGCCCAAGGGCACTGGGAATGGGGAAGGTCACCTACAATCTGTCGAGTTGGTGTTTTTGGGAGAAAAGACTTTTATCTCTTGGTTCATTATGGGCTATCATGCAATTGTCCTCTGGCACACAACTGCTTTGCTGTGCTCACAAAGGCTGAGGAGCCCACACTGTAGGTTTTAGGGTTGTTCCCTAAGACCACAGCCTCTGTCTATGCCCAGTGTGTCCCCAGCAGCACATCTTCTCTGTAGGTTACTGACAGGCATTGTATAACGGTCAGTTTACTACCACCAAGAAGGGCCACAGGGTCAAGGCCAGGGCTGGGCTGCCAATGACTCCTGGAATCTGAGTAGGCTGGGAGTCTTGCCACCTAGTACACCTGAACCCCAATATTGTATTTGGAGATGAACATTTGGAACAAGCGAGAGACTGCAAAAACTAGTCTTGTTTTTTTAAAAATAAAACAATTTCATTGTTTGGATAATGGTGCATACTTACAAGGAGGTGATAAATAAGTATCATCTCTGCTGTGGGACAAACGTCTTTAAATGGGATCCTACTATACTGTCTTCTCTTTGTCTTTTTTCTTTTCTTTTTCTTAATGTTACATCAGGAACCTCATTTTGTGTCAATTCAGTTTAGCATCATATTAACAAGCAAAGACTTTTTGTGGTGACATAAAGCAAAATAATGACGAATCGCTCTGGAACTATGGAAGGGACCCCCGACCAACCAGGCCATTGATCTTTTGAGCTATCTGCTTTCTCTATTAGCCTGTTTGTACTATTTTTGAAAAATTTGTTTCCCTCAGCTGGAAACAGTGCCAGCAGGGGGCGCTCAGACATACTATTCGCAGAGGTTAGGAAAGAGTTTTTCAAGTTTTTCCAGTTTCCTGTGGGTGAAAGCTGGGAACCCCAAGCTTGTTCATGGCCATCAGACTTGCTGTCTGCTTGTTCCCCTGAGGAGAAGCTGCTTCCTAAAAACAGCAAGAGAGACATCCCCACCATCTGCGGTTCATTACAGGTCATGCGTGACTCTCTGAGGATCGCCATTTCACAAGGAAGTGGGGCCTAGGGTTTTATGATCAAGGGAAATAAAAAGACTCCAATTCTTACTTCATTTCTAGTCTGAGAAGTGAGCCACCTCCACCCCCTTGCCTAGAAGTAAGATCAGCATCAGCCTCTGTCTGGGCTTACACTTTCTTCTTTCTATCTCCAAGCAGATTCGTGCAAACATCAAAGAACTCTCACACTTACCCCAGACATGCTATGTCTCCCACTGATCTGAATCCAAACCATCACCCAGCACTACCACCCTGCCTTGCTTCATTTATAGGGTGAAACTGAGATGCAAAGGAGTCCAAGGACCTTCCTGCTGAGATCCCTTGGTAGTTCAGGCCCAGAGCTGGAGACAGCTGCAGTAAACCTGGTAGAGTGGCCTAGAGAATCATGGGAGGATCATGTTATAGGCAGTAGTCACAGGAGGCTGCTGGTGTGCCATATGGCAAAAGGGTTATGTATTTCAAAGTTTGCAAATTTATATTAAGCTCTGAAGCTGTGGGCCAGAAAGAAATTGTTTGTATCTGAGAAAAAGGCCTGAGTTTTGTACATGGATGGAGTCCTTTGGACCTGGGAAATCAGTTCCTAATTAAGTTGGATTTGCAAATTCGATCTCAGTTAAGGTTAACAGCAGGAGCATTTCCCGTATCATTATCATCGAAATAGTTTCATTTCCATGTAATTAAAATGTAGGACCATGTTAGTTTCTGTCAAAGAAAAAAAACTAGACCTCAACACCAGCAGTTAGGACCATTCTATTCTACCCACAGGAGACAAAATCAAACCAAATTATCTTCTGATACATGTTCCTTTCTTTCCTTTAAATTAAATTTTAAGCCATGGTCCCACCCGCACTGGGCAAGTGCTTTGTTACCATAACATCACAGAATGTTGTAAACATCTTAGCCACATGGTGGCATCAGGGCACCACAGTCCAGAGTTCCCATTAGTGCACCCAGAGTGGGGGCGGGAGGAAGTTAATCTGCACTTATCTGTCTTTAATTGAACTCAGAACCCGGGGCCTCTGAGGCTGCTCTGTGAGGACCCAGTGGCAGCCTGGGGCTCTGAGGAAAGGTGAAAATGAACCAGCCACGATCCCTCCCCACCTATGCTGCCCAAGACTGACACCCACAGAGCCTTTCTCTGGCACGACTGGCCTCCGCTGCCTCTCCTGCCTCAAAGCTTGTGTGTTGGCTCTTGGAAATTCTGTGTGTTCCTTTGTAACACTGTCTCCTGAGGATGAAGGCCATGGTTAGCTTCCTTTTTTTTTTTTTTAAATATTTATTTGCATTTTATGTGAATTGGTGTTTTGCCTGCATGTATAACTGTGTAAGGGTGTCAGATCTTGGAATTACAGACAGTTGTTAGCTGCCATGTGGATGCTGGGAATCGAACTCAGGTCTTCCAGAAGAACAGTCAGTGCTGTTAACCACTGAACCATCTCTCCAGCCCAGTTAGCTTCCTTTTAAGACCTGATTGTCCAACTTGCTTTCCACCTGGGAGTCAGTGACAGGGTCAGCAGCCAACCTATCTGTGAATCGTCTAAATGTTCAGGTCATAGATGAAATGAGTGCCATAAGCAACCAACGTTTTTGATAAAGAATGTCCCAAGATGGGGATCTGTGTGGAGAAGCACTTTCTACAGCGAGAGGGCATTTCTCCATTTCTGACTCCCTCATGCCCTGGCTTTCCCGATGCTGCTTGTTTCAAGACACTTCAGCACATGTGACCCTCTCATCACTGGCTGGCCCTGGCTGGCCCTGGCTGGACCCTGCTGGCCCCAACTCACAGAAGAAGCTAGGATGCCATTTGTGATCAAACTGCTTCTACTGTATCTCAAGAGAGTGTGTCCTCTCTTTTTCTCCCTCAAAAAAATCCATGCTTTTAAATCCTGAAGTCTGGGAATGATGTATGGTCTTCCATGTTTTGGATCTTTGCTGGGCGACAGAATATGTGTGTTTCACGTCACTGATGCTGATAACTCTGTTGAAAGAGAACCCTTTTCTTCATGAAGAGCTGGGTAGCATCCACATGGCTTTTCTCCCGCTCTGGACAGTATAGATAGACTTTCTGTGTGGGTGGAAACCTGAGGATGTCCTCTGACTTCACTATACTACATTTCCCCTCAAGTCATTGCAAGGTGGGGGTGCTACCTGCTGTAGAGACAACTGGGGATCACCAGTGTCTAATCCTTGTATCCCTGATGGAAGGATGATGCTTTGCCACACATTCTAGTGTTCAGTTCTTAGGTGGGAGAGTCTGACCTTCAGCCAGTTTTGAAGTGAAAGCTACTTTAATACTTCTGAAAAGTTACGAGGCAACTGCTGTAATGTTGAGGGGCACCGGACCCCTCAGGTTGTACATAAGGGACAAAGATACCTTGGCTTTCTCTGGCAATTTTGCCCCTTCCTTTGGCAGTGTAAGGATTAGCTTCAGAATCTTCTGGGCTTCTCACTTCCTAGGATGTGTACTTGAGATGCAGCCTTGACCAGAAAGACAGACAGAAAGTCCAGGGACTTCTGGTGTTAACTTGGTGCTCTCCAGGCCAAGGATTTCCAAGCATCAGAGAGATCAAGCTCTGATGAATACTTCCAGACCTTTCTAGGCCAGAAGAGGAGTGAGAGAAATGAGCTGCAGGCCCTTAGGCTCTGGGGGAGGTCATGGACCCCACCTCTTTGCCTCTCCTCCTCCAGTAGGTCAGCAGCTTGGTGGCACCTTGCTCCAGAATCCTTTCATTCCTGAGGCTTGTCCCTGTTTCCTTCTGAAAACGGTGGGAAGCAGAATGGGTCTTAATACTCCCATTTCATCACTGCTTCCAAGTACCCACTGTTTTTAAGATTCCAAAGTGCAATATTTAATATAAATATCAAACAGAAGTCACACTAGAGGTATAAACCAAACACTGGTGATATGGGACCCTTTTCTTTGGGAACAAGGTCATGCTATGTAGCCCTGGCTGGCCTTGAACTTGTGATCCCTCTTCATTTCCCTAGGGCTGGGATTGCAGGATGTGCCTTGTTTTGAAGCTTTGGAACCTTGGGTCCATTTGTACAATGTGTAGGCAGCACACAGAGGCGGGGTCTGGGGAGGTTTCTATGAAAGGAAAAGTGAAACAATGACAGACTTTCCGTCAGATCAAGGCCCTGAGCTCAAAGCAGGTACTCAGTGCTGCACATCATCCCTGAGCTACAAGGCTGGGCTTTTAGGCAGGTAGTTGGCCGCTGGTCCTGGCAGTGCTTGAGACAGTAAGGCCCCATGCCCATGTGAAGCCACAAAAACCATCCAAATCTATCCAGAGCCATGTGTGGAGCAACGAGGACAAAGTTAGACTCATCCAGCAGCAAGGAGGCAGCTCCTGGTTCGTGGAGCCCCTCTTTGTGGGCAGCTCCCGATCTGTAGGCTACACTTCCTGGGGTGGAGAAAGGTCTAAGTAGCCTGGCACTTGCTGAGGCCCTGCCTCTACATCTGGAGAGGATCTAGAGCCATTATCTCACCTGATATGAACCTCTCCTGAAGAGGAGACCACTAGTATATCTGTAGTATGTTCCACTTAACTCTCAACTTAACAACTGAGGAAACTGAGACTCAAGAGCAGAAACTGCCCCAAGGCTGTAGCAGCTTCCGGGTGGCTGACACCCCTGAAGCTGTGTTCAGTATTTGCTCCAGGCTGCTCAGAGTGACCTTAGGTCTTTCTAGAATGGGTTGGGAATGGAGTACACAGAGGTGAGACTGCCTCTGTCATATCAGCAGGTCCACCATGAGCACACACATCTTTCTCACTCGATAAGCACCAAGTCCTCTCTGGACAGATAACAGGCCTGTCTTTGGTCACAACCTCATCACAAGTGAGCAAATTCAGTGCTGAGAAGGTGACAGCCTGGGGACATTTCTCTGTGGACTGGCAGAATGAGACCTAACCCTCAGGTTTCTGATTCTCACTTTATGACAAAAGATTCTGGGATCCCAGAGCCGGTGAGTCTGAGGCAGCGAGGGCCTTTTGGAAAACCTCTTGGGTCATACACAGCAGTGATGGATTCATGGTTTTCTGCAAGGCTGTCCAGGAAGGGCTGAGAAGACTTCCAGGTGAAGCAGAGACAAAGCCCCTGGTGATGTGGACATTGGCCCTGGCTGTCCACTGCTCCTTAAGGATTCTTGCCAAGCCACACACAGAGGCTGTGAGAGGCTGTCTTCATGGATAGGGTCTCCTTAGCCCCTGCCTTTTGGTCAGCAGAGCATGCTGCTGCCTGGTGACAGTTCATGCCAGGCTCAAGCTCAGCAATCCACAATGTAGGAAGGGAGAAGGCTGCCCAGACCGGACGCACAAGACCCGTCTGTAATTCTGGAGAGCTGTTTGTCACCTTGAGCTCCACACTTTTCCCCCTCTGGAATATTTGCTTCTTGTTCTCAAATGCTCTTCTATTTGTTTCTTTCTGCTCCTTTCTGCTTGCTTCCAGAGTCCAAGGAATAAGCATGGCCAGCCTCAAGAAAATGATCAGGTCTCTCAGACCTGAAGAATGCCTAGTGGGGAGTTTGGTGCATGAGAAGGCAATGCTGAGACCAACCCCATGTGACTCCCTTCACAGGAGGTGGGGTTTTGTTATAGGGTCTGCAGGTGTGTTCACAGAGAGACTGAGGTAGGAGATAGACCACATAATATAGTGGCATGCATGTGTACCTGCTTCTCTATAGACACAGACAGAGAATTGCCTTGTTAGCATAGGAAGTAGGATGTCCCAAGGCAGGGAAGAAGCATTCACAGCCACTAGAGTGTCCTCTGAGCTTCTGACTTGTGTGTGTGTGTGTGTGTGTGTGTGTGTGTGTAGGGGGGTTGTAGCTCCTAATGCCTTACGTTGCTGTCCAACCTATGGCTTCCATCCAGTACCCTTATCTCCTTGGCAGGATCATTTCAAGTCACTGACTCCTAAGAGACATGAGTATTTCTGAAACCCATCAGTAGGGCCAGCCCTGGCTGTGCTTTCCCTGTGGCTGATGTTGTATGATCCACACCTCATGACTCATCACCACTTTACCATACTGAAGACAACCACAGTCCTGGAGGAAGACATCACCTACGTTGAGAGAGAGGACTTGGAACAACCATTAGGAAAGTCTCACGGGGTTGCAGCTGTGACAGGGGAATTCCCAGGTTGTCAGGACACGCACTCACCTCCATGCTTACCTGATATGGGGAAAGACCCAGAACCATGACTGTACCTTTTCTGGTGGGTCAGGGAGGCCTGAGTAACTTCAGCACATGGGTCTTGAAAGAGTACTCTGTTGTTTTGGTAGAACACACCAGTCTCTTTCTCTTATCTTTAGATTTGGCTTACATCTGTTTCCCTCACAATAGACATGGAAATACACACAGCACCAAATTTACCCCTGTCTTGTTTACTTTGGTTCTAATGTGTCTTCAGGCCAATCAGTTCAAACCCTATTTGCATAAAAATGACAACACACAGATAATAGATGCAAAGAACTTTACACTGGGAACATGTAGCATGTTCTAGCATCCTAAACACATGTCCACAAGAGACTAGACTATGATCATGCACAGATGGCATTTACAGCTGGCCTGCGGCTTGGCCAGCCTTTAAAATATATGCATAGAAAATGTAAAACATATACATTGAGATGAAGATGAAGAGACTGGGAGGGGCTGGCTTCTCTCTGCTAAATAATTTTTAAAGGAGAAAAAGTAAATATTCTCTTGATAGCTCCTAGCTGTGGTCCACTGTAGGAAACCCTGGAGTGTACTGTGGGAAACCCTGAGGCTCTAGTCATTATCTCCACTACAGTCAGGGCCTGTTTTCTGGAGCAGAGTGTCTCAAGTCTCAGTGAGGTCAAGGTAGATGATGTCAGCATTGTTTAAGATGATCAAAGTGTCCTATGGTTTGGTATAGTCATCTAGTCCTGGGTACCATGTGCCTCTGTTGCCTTTAGGTGAAGCAGCTACATTGTTCCAGGTTTCACATCTGTCACCCTAGTTACATGCTAAGTCTTGAAGTGGTGGGGCCTAGCACTTGCCAGGCAGGTGCTGTCACCCTAGACTTTTGCCAGGCCTCAGCAGGGCCCAGAAAGATGAACTCTGGAGGACCCTCACAAATTGCTCAGGGGAAGTGGTATGTTTTTAAGAGTTGAAACAACTCTCAAAGCTAGACACAGCTAAAACTGAGCAGAACTCTGTCACACCAGACACTGTTTCTGGGCGTCCTTCCAGTCACTCCTCAAGAGGCATCACAGTGCCCCCAGGGATTCCAGTGCTTCCCATGTCTAGAATCACACCCAAGGCCTTGGGTTAGAGTAATGTTGACTTTCTCCACTGCATTCTCAGCCCTGGTCCGTGACTGAACAGCTTAGAGGCCATTGGGAATGTTCCTCACTCTTCATGTCACTGTGGCAAGGCATAGTACAGAGCTCATCTCAAGTACCTGCTGTTTGCTCCCCAGAGTTTCTACCTCCAGCAGATTCCTATGCAAGCTTCTATACAGTCTCACTGTGAAGTGCCCGTCCTAGGGGTCCAAAGCCTACGGGTTATGGACACTCTTCCTGCTGCCTGCCTTGATCATGGTGAGTACCATCTCTGGTTTATGTACTGAGCTCTGGGCATCCTCCCTCCTCCTCCCTCCTGATAGGTGTTTGATGGAGCAGAGAAAATGTCCTAGTTGTTAGGTCTCTGAGCATCTGTTTGCAACCTTTCATCTTCTCTCTTTGAAAAAGACAGGTGATAAGGTGCAGATGGCATGTGCTTCTATGTGAAATGGACACTGATAGACACATCATTTGTGTGGTAACACTCAGCTTGCATGAGGAGCAGTCCCAATGTGGTTGTTCAAGAGATTTCCTTCTAGTCTCTGTCTTCCCAGCTGTGTCCACAGTTTGTTAGTGTAGCAATTTCCTCACCACTCTATCTACGATATACTCAGAGGGACAGATACCAGGGGACTGGATGTAAGAAGAACATTTGCCATTTGAGTTTAACTCAGCTAATATTCAAATAATGCTTGCTATATGATAGGAGCTTGCTGGCAAAGGAGCTAGGAAATATAGTCAGGCAATGACCTGGTCCAGGCTGGTCCTTCTAGGACAGTCCTTTTGGTGGCTCTTCAACCTGTGTGGCATTATAAAAGATCACACCATAGGCTTACAGCTTGTTCCCATGGCCTTTTCCATTATGATGACCCAGCATCTGTACCACAGGCTCAAAGACAGACTCTCCACCTTCTACATGGTTTTTAGTTTTGTTTTGAAATTTCTTCCTGTGTCCCTTCAGAGCCTCAGAGATACCCTGAAGACCTCTTGGACCCCTGGGACACAGTGAACCCTTGAAGGAGCTGCCTTTCCTAACTCATGTGACTCTCTCAAAGACTTGCCCATAGAGCTGAGAGCATTTTCACATACAGGTGACCCTTGGCTGGAGGAACAGTGACCACAGCTTACCTTGTACATGCTGCACAGCCCAGGACGGCTGTGGGCCAGAGGGCTCCGGCTCTGCTTTAACCAGGGTACCTGCCGAGGAGGACAGAGTGGGCTGGGTGAGTCCAGTGTGGGCGCTGCATGCAGAGCCCCACAGTCCTCCGAAAGTCTCTAGGATCAGTGTAGCTGACCTCCAGCGAGCAAAGCTTTCTTGTCTGGTGTTGTGAAAATTTTTGGAAACCTACTATACAATTGCAATGGAATGTTATTATTTTACATTGAAACTATTTGCAAGCCCTTATTCTCTACTGGCAAATATGGTGGCATTTATTTGCTAGGTTTCCAAATAGGAATCAGCCATGGATGACGTTCTCATCTTTCCAAGGCTTTTATGAAGTTCAGATGATTTCAGGACCTTTGGTGCCTGGAGTTACTCTAGAGGTCAAATGGAGTAACACTTTCTGCCCACATTCTTTGTTGGTGAAATGCAGAGACTTAGTACATATAAGTACCTTTTGTCTGACATGAATCATGTCACTCTCAACTACGTTGCTGTAAATTTTGTAATGTGGAATCTATTCCTGATTTAGAGTATTCTAATTTAGAGTATAAGTTATGAGAGACTATGTTGAATCAAAGAAGTTCAAGTGAGTTTCAAAGAACAGAATCAGAGTATCTAAGTAAATGGCTTGCTGGAGGCATCTCCGTCTTTTTGATTGTTCACAGTAAAATAATCAGGAGGGAGGGTGTGAAAAAGAGATGATGGAAAGTGGGAGAAATGGAGGGAGAGAGAGGGGGAAGAAGAGGGAGAGAGGAACGGGAGAGGGCTGCGTGTAGGGGTCAGTCAAGAGAGAACATCATCCTGTAGGTTCCAGACTCTTGATCTGCTGCAGATGAATGGTCTGTTAATGATGGGCAGGAGTGTTGTGCAAGGTGACTGCAGGGTGACTTCCTAGTCCCTCTAGAAGTACCATGGAAAGTCAACACACCAGTCTGAAGATGAGGTGACCTGCTCTAAGTGGCATAGCTCATGAACAAGAGTCCCCACTCATACAAGAGAGGATATTTCTGTACTAGCAAGAAATTCTGCTGACTTAAGTTTCCCACATTGGGATCAGAAAGAGTGAGAAACTCCAGTATTTATGTTGGAGTAAACCTTCTTGGGGAAGCCTGGGTAGGCTTCTGTTTGATAAGACTTAGCCATCCCCAAAGAGTGATCTCTCAACTGAGCAGGGGAGGGTGACTGAGCAAACCCAGGCTACACACGTGGGCAAAGGGTGAAAGTAAGCCTCTGTTGGTGTCTTCTTTGTGGAATGGAACAATTTTCTCTATGAAAGTCACTATGAACCCCTCTACCCTCATGTCTAACATCCACACACACAGTGTGACAGATCTGGGCAAAATCATGGCTCTGAGAAAGTATTACCTAGTGATGCTAACAGAAGTGGAACCTGTACTCTGACATCACTGATCCCAAACAGGGTTAAACAAAGGATGGCAAGCTCTTTCCTTGCTGTGCAGGTTCATAAGGGTTTGAGCTCTGGGTCGGGGTGGATACAGTCTGACAAGAAGCAAAATATCCTTGACTATTTGGGAAGCAACTACTTCCAAGCCTAAGGTGTATCTGCAGGTTGAAAGGGTGTGTGTATGTGTGTGTGTGTGTGTGTGTGTGTGGGTGGGTGGGTGGGTGGGTGGGTGTGAGGGGGGAGAACACCCCTTACGGAAGGATCGCAGGCATTAAGCCTACATGTAGGGACTTCCCCAGGACACTTTATTTTCCCTGGACTGCTGCTTCAACCTTTTCTATTCATAAACAAACAAAGTAGAATGGTTTTAACCCATTTGAGACGGTGGCAATTGACACAGCATAGAAATAACACAAAATACTAAGCCATGGTTTGATGGAAATGTCAAACAATTCTTAGATACTAAGCCAGTATCTTGGCATCTCAGAGGCTTTCTTTCAACATGAGCTGAAAGGGGGATTCTTTTCCTCCACAATGACCTAGACCTTCAGATGTCAAGCTGCACTCCTTCAACCAGTCAGAACTGTTTGCCATCATCTGGCTAGTCCTTTTAAAAAAACTATACCAATGGTTGGAAAATAAATCCCTTAATGTGGACATGGGTTTAGAGGGAGGTGAGAGTCAGAATCAGGGTCCCTGGGGGAGATATGTCACACAGATCACATCCTAATTTACTCAGCATCTTTCTTTTTAACTCTCATTTATCAGCCGTCATGTTTATCCAGTATCACCCTCAAAAGGAGCCTGCATAACTCTTGGTTCAGCAGCAGGAACCCTGTTCCTTTGAACACATCCTCCCTGGGGAGCCCAGGAGGGCAGTCCTTGTGTGCTCACTCAGACAGGAGATAGAAGCACCAAGAAGAAAACCCTCTGGGTTTAGAAGGGATGATCTTAATAAGAAGACTCACCCTAGCACACTGTTCACTGGACTGGGATTCTGGACTGAATACAAAGCCGCAGTATCCATCTCCCTGTTTCCTGTCTATGGATACAATGTCTCCAGCTGCTTCAAGGTCCTGAAGCCAAACTGTGAGCTGAAATAAGCCCTTCCTTCCTTAAGCTGCCTTTGCCAGGGAATTTTATCACGGCCACAGAAGAGATACTCAGTAAGTGTTTGCTGGCTTTCCTGGGTCAATCCCTTTCTGCCCAGGAATCTCTTAACACCCACAGGACACTTCTCTAAGCATTGCAGGCAGAACAGTGGCTACTGCCATGATGAGAGACCACGCTGTGTGTGTGGAAGAAGCAGAGTCCCGCGACTGTGTCATTGTCACAGGTGGCAAGAGCTTGAGTACCCAGACTTACCTGTGAGTGTTTCTCAAGGCCAGGGAAATGTCAGTCACACAGTGCCAGTAATAAAATAAAAAATACAACTTAAAAAGTCCATATGCAATTAGTACACCATCTTTGGTCTGTTAAAATGTTTAATGAGTGCATACAAAGGGAGAGATGTACATTACGGAGAAGTTTACAACACAATCAAATTATAATACAACCACCTAACGGTATCATCATGAAATATAAACACAATTTACAAACATCCCACTTGTACAGAGGGTGCAATGCCCATCAAATTCCAGTATGACGACCACCCACTTAGGTAGCAGTGGATTTCTGTAACAACCAATGCAGCAAAAAGGCAGAGTTAGACACCAGGGACCAATAACTGACCAAGGTAAGTTATACTCCATAAAGCAATTCACACAAGAAATCTCAAAACTATGAACTTAGACACAGATGCTAGAGCGTCCATCGCAGGCACACTTTCTCCAGAGAGTTTCTGGAAAACTATTGCCAAGTGGATGGAGGCAGTGAGTGGTATGTTGGTCCCTAGGGGCTTATGGGAAAGTTCTCTTTGCTTCTGCCTGGACTCCTGAGTGCTTCATTAGCAGTGGCAATGACAAACACTTTCTCTGACAGTAGGTTTACTGGAACTTTAGGAAGATCACATGGGCACTTCCACTGTGTCCTTCATGTGACTTTCATGTCACCTTTTCACAGGATGGCAAGTATATCTGCACCCTTCAAATGCCAGCATTAGCAGTGAAGACTAAAGTTACTGGAAAATGAAGGCATGTTTAATAAAAATTAGAATCCACAGAAAGTATCAGGAAACAAACATTCTAGCCAATCGACAAGACTGATTACACCCAGTAGGACTTAGTGGTGGAAATGGTCTTCATCTTGTCCTGTCAAAATTGAAGAATGGATAATGAAATGTCTGCACTAGCAGGTTAGAAATGGAGATTTCATGCTTAATAAATAGATAACAAAAAATATAGGCAAAGCCACCAGTAACATGACTTTAGCTTAAATCATTTCTCCCCCCGCCGGAGGAATGGAAGATGAGCTGCTACATTCTTGTGGTGTGTGTGTGTGTGTGTGCACTCGCTGCCTGGCTGTGACACAGAATGATCAGCTAGGTCCTCTGTGAGATGCTTGTTTTGAATGGGAAGGAGTCTTTTTATGATCTGTGTTCTGAGATGATGGCTCGTGGGCCTGGCGATGCCCTGGCGATGCCCTAGGACTGACGGCTGGCGGGTTTGCTGAGAGGTAAAGGGGTCAGAGCAGATGCCTTTGTTCTTTTCCTCAGAGCTACCTACCTCCTCAGACCCTCCCAAGGCCAGGACAGTCTACATGCTGAAACCTGTTCTTTTGAGACCACAGCACAGCCTCCCTTTCTTTCCAGGACAAAAGAGAATGCTCTCTGTAAATGGACTTTTCACCATGGATCTCAGAAGAATATGCCTTCTCAGGACATTCTTCATGTGCTTTCTTTGAATGTCAGCCCGACAAACACACAAAGGCTGGGTGTTGTCCCTGCATTCTGTGAGCTGGGGGCGGTGGCTCTGCATGGCACAGAGGAACCACGTGCCTGGGGAGGGAGGATGCAGGAGGCAACAAGACCAGAAGCCCTTTTGCAGGGTAAAAGAGGATACTGGAAGTCTCACAGATTCTCTCTAGAGAACTAGCTCTATACAGGCAGGCCACAGCTGCATCTCCAGGTGGCAGGTGGTAGGTAGCACCTCTCATCCTACCTGAGCACCCTGCGTGTGAGTTAGGTACCCATCTTAGAATGGCAATGAGGATGCTGCTGGCCTTTGTCACAAGTGACAGCTAGCTAGCCTTTGGGCTCTCTGCAACTTACTTAGAGACCTTTGTAGCATACGAAAACAAGCCCCATCTACAAACATCAAAATACAAATAGAAACATACACTCCAGCAGCCGCCCCTGGCTTCTACGGTGAATGTGATTTATAGCCAGATGTACAGTGAGTTAAATTTCCATCTCCAACTCTAAACCAAGAATCACAGTCAAACAGGCTTAGACACCATGACCAGGCCCCTGCTGTGTGTGCCTGGGCAGTGAGCTTTCAGCGGAGGTGTCTCTGGCTACACTTAGGATAAGCTACAGGAGGGTACAGGGGAGCAGGAAAAGCCAACACAAACAGACTCTGAATGGAAATGCCATGACCCTATTTTTGTATTCGAGTTAAAAATTAATAAATAATGAGAAAATAAGGATCATACACACAAACACCAGAGAAATTTTTTTGTATGAAGATTGTTCATTTGAAAAAATCTTTCATATTCAAAATGCACAACAATGGTGCAAAGAAGTGATACCTCAGGTTAAAAAATCCAATTATTTAAAAATTTTATATATATATTAATCCTGTAAAAATGCTTTTTTTCCCCAGGATCCTTGATGATCTAATAGACACTTTGCAAATATTAGGAGTGTTTCTGAGCTTTGAATTTCTTCTTTGAAAAATTTGAAGAGCATGTAATTTTAAAACAGGGCATGGAAAGGCACATGTGTGCACTCGGGGAGAGCCATGGTGCTATCCATGAACAACCATGGTGTTTCAGCTTAAGCCATGGCCTCAAACCTGGTTCTAGAATCTGTGCCCTCCTGGTCTATCACCTTCCCTGTATAGCTTAAATGCACATTCTTGTTCTTTCAGCTGCTTAAACTGGCTTAGGCTGCTGAACTGTGTGCACATGGGGCTTGGTTACACAGGTAGACCTGGGGGGAGGGGAAAGTCAGAACCTCCAAGAACTGATGTGCCTGGAGGATAGAGCTAGAAAAAGCCACTGTCACTTAAGTTAGCACTAGAAACAAACCCCAGGGCTGATGTATCAGGCTGAGAGCACTGCAGATGAGTAAGGACAATGTCTAGTACAGGCCCTGAAGGAGCCAGGTGCAACCAGACTCTCAGTGGGTAGGACATACTGACTGTTAATGACAAGCAAGTTGTGTTGACATCCTAATGGGGACCAAATGGGCTCTGGGGGCCACATCCCAGGAGACCTGCTGTTGAGGTCACCTTCCACAGTTCATGGTCACTCTCACTTTCAAAAGTGTGGCTGGGGACCACAACATTTTGGATAATCTGTACTGTCAATGGCCCTAGAGCCATGAAGAGGCCTCTGCCCCACACTTCAGTCAAAAGTGGCTTGAGTTCTGCCCAGCTCTAGGGCAAACACAACCCCCATGCCACAAGGGTGCTTAAAAACCAGGACTTGTTTTGAATGTTCCCACTCGCACCCCCCTCCAAAGTTGCCCAGACATTCAACAGAGTCTCAAAAAATGACAGACACTTGCAGGGTGACAGCCACCTGTTACTAGCTGCCAGACAAAGCTGAACCACAGGCTAATGCATAACCCACCCCAGATGTTGCTCTTAGAAACTAGACTACCTGCATCAATTGATCTCCTTACATTTTTTTTTAATCCACAGAACATTTGCTTTTAAAACATCAAAAACACAGTTTATAAATTAATGGAATCACAAAATAATAAAGTTTTGACTCATTACTCCCTCCACCGTTCCCCAACAAACCACTTAAGACAAAAGGGAACATTGCCCGGAGATGGAGTGGTTTGCGCTGCAGACCTCCTTCACCTCAATTGGACCATTGTTTCACAGAGACAAGAAACTAGCAGCCTGAACTCAGCAGAGAATGCGCACAAATCACGACTGAAACCAGAAGCACTGTGCAGAGGCAGAATCAGCTGAAGCCCCGGCAGAAGGCATATACACCTAAGAATGGGTAACCTCAATGCTACGTCCAGGGTGCCCCAAAATCCAGGCTGTGGAAGGCCCTTGCATTCCTGAGCGATACCCCAATCACTGTCCCTTGTGAGGAGGACAACGGGAGAAAAAACAAGCAGAAACGGACTAAATGGTGACCAAGCCCACTCCCCTGGGCCATTATTAGTATTGTCCGACCAGGGCCAGTATCTCAGACCTAGGGATGGGTGCCCAGTTCACTTGCCCACCTCTCCTTCCTTTTGCTAGTTAACCCCACAGCTCCTCTATTCCTCAGAGCTCACCTTGCCAGAGCCCCGCTTGGGTGCACCCCTGTCACCACTAAAGAAGCGCCCGATGGAGTCAAGGATGCCTGTGTCTCTGTGCCTTGGGAGGAAGCCATGCCTGGCATGGTCCATGGTACTTGCTGTGGCCAGGTACTTGGATCCGTGTCGCTGTGAGGGTCTCTTCTGTGAAGCCATCACATCCAGGCCTTCGGAAGCTGCTGTGGAGTCTTCTTGGATGGTCTGAAGCTCGTCGGACTCTGAGGGCCTGTCTTTGAAGGTGTTGTCCTCCCTTCCCGGGGCATCTCGGGAAAAAAGGCGGATCAAGTGGGGGCGGCTCCCTGGGTCAGCTGGGTGGGCACCCTGCCAGTTATTCTTTGGGTCTGCTGTGTGCTTGGAGTCTGTCACCGATGTGTCCTCAGCCGAGGTCCCATTGTTCTGCACCGCATCGGCCTCCCCTGCAACAACAATGAGATATGAATGTGGGCCTGTGCACGGCCCAGCGGGGGACAAAGCCGCTTTCTTCCTGGGGTCTTGAGCTTGCTGTCTCCTATAAAACCCAAGAAAAGTGCAGGGCTGGAGGAACCTCGCAGTATCTTAGATTGCCTCAACGGTGGGGAGCTAACCTGGATGGATCTTCTTCATGACTTTATCAAAAGAACCCCGCCCCCAACAGGTGGCCTGAGTACCCATAACAATCATGCCAAAACATCTCTCTCCTGAGTTACTTTACCAGAGGCCTCTGTAGTGTAGGTATCTTGTGTCTACTGTCTAAGAGGCCACCCATGTATGAGCCCCAAATGTTGAAGCCATTGTCTGAGAAGAGGTAGATTTAGTATTCTCAGTAGTGAACAGAACTTCCCACATCTCTCCACAGTTCACACCCTAGGGAAGCAGGGCATTGGAGTATTCCTCTCTCCCAGATTCCTCAGGAGGCCTCTGGCCCTGGGAACCTCTTACTCAGGGAAATGAATCCATTCTTCTCTCTAGTTAGTGCTGGGTTTAAATGACTGTCATTGTCATCTCCTAAGTCTAATGCTTGCTTGCCTGTAGAAATTTGGTTTAGTCACACTGTCCTACAGTAACATCCACCTGTCTACTCACTACCCATCTTCACTGGCCTTCCTTCCGGTCTATCCATCATCCAGGCGAGTTTAGCATGTGGAGACTCTCCTGACAGTGCTGGTACCTAGGCCAGGCTGAGGGAACAGGCAGCACCAAGGACTTGCCAGGTTTATACTCCAGGGAGACAGGAAGAGACCAGGAGAGATGAAACTCAGCATCTGTGGGTGGGAATACTGTTTTGCTGAAGGTGTTTTCTGGTGACTACATCAGGATATCATGAGCACCAACTTTCCATGACTCACCAGAAACACCTACGGGACCTGGACGATTAGTTGGCAGCCCTGATACATCATAGGGAGGATTGAGCCCAGCCCATCAAGAAGTAGACGTGACCCCAGGAGGTCACATCTCATCCTACAGCAAACTCACAACTACTCATGTGCAATGTCATTAGTTTATTGCTTTGACCTTGGGATGCTGGGGAGGTTGTTCCTGAGACTCCCTGACTGAGGATAGAGATTCCAGATTCCCAAAAAGGAAGGTGTTTACGCCAGCCACACCATGTCCACACAGTCAGCTTTGGAGCGCTGACTACCATTCTCAAGGAGGGGATGATGTGCATTAGCATTCCTGATGTCACCTCACAGAGACCGACTGACCAGTAGAACTTCCAGAGATAGATGCCTCAGGCCTGCTGGAGGCCTTGATGTACAACTTCTGTAATCTGGATAATAAACATACTAGTGAGAAAAAGACTAAACAGTCCCTGTGAGGGTCTTCACTTGCACTGAGATGTGATGACTAATAATCATTATCAACTTGACAGAATCACTTAGAAGACAACTAGAATCACCTAGGAGACTATTAGAATCACCCAGGAGACAACAAGAATCAGCCAGGAGGTGACTAGACTCACCTGACGAGCCTCTGGGCATGCATGTAAGAGGGTTTCTAGATTAGGTTAATTGTAGCAGGAAGACTCACTCTAGATGTGGGTGGCTTTATTCCACCAGCGAAGGGGCCTGGAATGAGTCCACAGGAGAAAGCAGACCAAGCAGCGGAATTTGTCTTTTCTGCTTCCTGACTGTGTATGCAACGTGACCGGCTGTCTCACTCTTACTGCTTACTGTGATGGACTGTGCCTTCAAAGTGTGGGGCCAGAATAAACCTCCTCTTCCTTAAGCTTCCTTGGCCAAGTCTTTTGTCATGGCAACAAGAAAACTAACCACTGCAGAAGGCAATCTTGGACATACTGAATTTTTAAATGAATTGTAGAAGAATTGTACTCCCTAAGAAAATACTCTTTGCATTCATGCTGGTACCCAAGACAAGTCTGTAGCAGGCTCTCCTGGGTGGGATATCTTTCTCAGCATTCACACTTTTTAAAATCTAGGTGGGTGACAAGACAGTCTTGTTTGAGGGCTGTCCTGGGTGGGCTATCCTGTTTGTCCTGGGCAGCTGCTCTCTGGGACCAGCATAGCTGATGTATAATTCATACCAGTCACATAGATTTGGTGAGTATTAAACTCCTGTGTGTGCCCACACTCAAATACACACTCACAGAGGGGACAGAACATCATTAGAAGTTCAGCCCAGGTCTTCTGCTTCCCCATCTGAGCTTTGTGTAAAGTGCTCAGGCAGAAGGAACTGCCATACACTGCTAGATCTGCTCACAGGGCCAGGATGACACCATGCTTGTCTCCTGGTTTCAATGTCCAGATAATAGAGAAAAAAATGGAACATATATAAAATGTCTCCTACTTGGAAACATCAGAAGACTTCTGACTCCAGTGTGGCTCTCTGATTTCTTAGCATGTTTAGTCTGTCCCAAGGTTTTTAGGGTGAATTAAAATGACCAGGTGTTCCACAGCTGCCTGAGCTCAAGAAGGCTCCTCTGATCAGATATGAGCTGTGGCCACATGGAAAACAGGTGGGTGGGTTCTGAGACAGCTAATAGGAGGTCCAAGGCAGGTAGTACCCTGGGTTGCATATATTAACAAAAATTTGCATAAATACAACATCTATACCCCAAAGACTTTCAAACTCATAAAATCATGTGGGTCTAGAAACTAACCCAGAAATAAGACTAATCACTGCTGTAATTGCTATCTGAGGCTTCATTCAAAAGCTGCGCCACGATCCCATTTTGCAGCCTAAATATTTGCTGGTGACAAAGGCCAGGCAAACTCTGAAAAGCAGGACAGCTGCAGTCTAATGCAGGCCTCCGCTGGATGATGCATGGTGTCATGATGGGTGCTGTGGAAATAGGCCACTCAATTTAGGGCAAGATCAAGTTGGAGATGCCCACTGGTACCCTTTTTCCATTACACTGGCCTGTCATGAATAACAAGAAACACGGTCATTTCTAACAGTACTTATGCTCAGTCACCACACAGTGTTTGAAAGGTTCACACCGTACTCTGGGGTGCTTTGGAGAGGTGGAGTTTGTAGGGATGAAGCACTGACATACAGGTGGAGGGGGCAACAGAAGGAGCCTGGTTCTGGGTCTGTGCTATAAATTCTGAAGCTGACAGAAACAAATGCAGATGGGGAGGGCAGACAACAGCTATACTGTGAAAAATTAGATGCATTAACAAAACACAAGAGCATCTGAATACTAATATTTTTATAACAGTTGGGCTTTGTGTCCTTGAATGCAGTTATTTGTGAGATGCAGAAAGGCCTCTGTGTCCCCACAGAGGCTCCTCCCTTCCTGAAAGAAGTATGGTAAGGAGTCTAAACCTGCAGCACAGCCCTGTGGATGGGCTGTGGGTTCGGTGCACTGAGGAACACTGCCTCTGTCAAACCAGAGCCAGAGAGGCTGTGCATTCAGATTCCATTTACAGAGCGGATGTGTGTCATACTTAGTGACATGCTTGGATCTGATCGTACCAAAACGGGCATAGAGAGTATTTCTAAAAACTCTTCAGTCTTATGGCTATAAGAAGCCCTGGAAAGCTTAGGTGGGAAGGTTGTCTGATCTTCAGAGAGGTGAAGGGGAAATGCACTTCTGAGCAGTCCAGGAGTACAGGAACTCCCAGGGCGCTGACATTTGGGGTGACATTTACTATTTAAAGATCCCTGAGGTCATGACTCTAGGAGGCTCATCTTCTGCTGGCTTGGCCATCCAAAGGTCACAGTGGCCCATGTTCTGTGCGTCCTTGGCTTTCTGCCCAATTATCTTCTCCTTCAGAGCTTTCTTGTACTCATTGATTCTTCCTTCAGAATCTTTTCTGTGTGCCTACAGCCAGTGATCTCTCCTCTTCCTCTCCCCCCTCCTCCTCTTCTTCATCCTGCCCCCACACCCTGTGCTGGGATTTTTGCTCTATTGCTGATGTTAACTCCATTTCCTTCAGGTTCTGGTCACAAGAGGCCACCACACACTTAATTGTTGAGTGGTCCACAAGAGGAGTGTGGTGACATGAGACACTAGCTCATATAGCCTTTGGAAGCCTCTGTACCCTTCATACAGAGGGACAGCCTCCTCCAAGAGTGAGTGCTGGCTCAGAATCCTTGTGCCATAGCCCACTGTGATAGGTAGGCCTCCCCATCACATCTTCAAACTGGCCATGCTTATCTGGATGCCACTCCTTTTTGTGGCCAACGAGGACTTCAGGGCCTGCCTTTTTCTTTACTTGGCTTTATACTGTTTCTCTGACTATTTTTATTGTTATTATTCCTATATCCTTTATTATAATTTAAAAAAACCCTTTGTGTATTTATATGTGTGGGCATGGGTGTTTGCCTGCATAGCATGTGTGTGGGCATGGATGCATCTGTGCTATAGCATGTGTGTGGGCATGGATGCATCTGTGCTATAGCATGTGTGTGGAGATCAGAAGATAATCTTGGATGTTGATTCTCACACTCTCCCTCCAGACAGGGTCTTTTGTTCACTGTTGTGAACCAGGCTTCTGTAACTGGCTTCTGTAAATTCTCTGGTTTTCCCCTTCATCTGTCTTTCCTGGGGCACTTACATGTTATTACAGATTACATGCATGCTACCAGGTGAGGCTTTACTGGGAGCTCTGGGGTCCTGAACTCCAGTCTCCATGCTTGTATGGCAAGCCAGTGCCTTGTCTACTGAGCCATCTCCCCAACTCCATGTCCTTTATTTTTGAGACCAAGTTTCTCTGTGTAGCTCTAGATTGGCTTTAAGTTCATAATGCCCCTGTCTCAGCTTTCTGGGTGCTTGGGTTACAGATACACATCACCATAGCCAGCTAATGAGTCATTTTTAGGTATGAATTTCTCTTAAACTTGTTTTCAAAAACAACATCAGTTATGGGATCCTTTGTGGCTGTGTACAGAAGGTTTTGTAGATAGAATCACTCACCTGCCTCTGAAGTACCAAAATAATGATTTTAGTATATTGTTTAGCCATAGAAAACAAACTATGGCATGGTCCTGGGCTTTTTCAAGTTCTCTGCTCCTGTGTGCTAGGTGGTCTGTTACATGCAAAGCAGAACAAAGGGTAATACAGAACAGACATCATTATACAACAATGTGCTGCTTCCGGGGGTCTGCAGAGGCCCACAGGGGTAGCCTCTTAGGCTGACCTTGTCTTCCTGTCCACAAGCTCTCCTTGGTAAGTCATCAGACTGAGATATGGAGCTGCATACTAGTACTTGCAAATGGGACAGCAGCCAGTCAGGTCCGGAGTGGTTTAAAGTCCCCTATCAATGGCTGCACTTTAGTATGAAGGTCTCACTCAGTGTCCTCCCCAGATAATGCTGCTGTCCACAGGAGTCAGAAGTCTGTGCTGAGTGTGCATTTCTTCTGCTTCAGTCTATCTCATCCTTGGGAATCATACACACAAATGGCTCGTTGCTTTTCCACACACCCGACATGTCCTCCAGTTATCGTTTCAGGGCCTCCAGTCTTGACTCCTTTCTAAGGAAATGTGGGGCTTTAAAAAGTATAAACACAAGCACAAGATGCTGGGTTTCCAGAGGGAGTTCAAAAGCTAGGGGTCTGGTAGGTGGGTATGTGTTTCCTTTCCTTCATTTCTGGAAATGCTGGTTCTGCAAATGGTCGATGCACAAACATGGTTGAAGGACACCTGGGACACAGGAAATTTGGGTATAGGATACCACATTGACGACCTTGGACAGGACCCGCCATCTTTGACACTCAAAGCCTTTTCCACAGTGAGGGCTATTTCAGTTGGCTATATTTCATCAGCCTCACAATCAACAGTGGGTTCCATTAGATGGGTGTTCTTGACCATTCCACACTCAAAGTGATTTTGGCATCTAGCCAGTGGTCACTTCCAGAAATATTGCTCCAAATAGATCTATCTATCTAAATATGCCAGAGCAGGCCACTTTTATAACTGCTCAGACTAATCCCCAGTTCATAACTCAAGATTAGAGAGACTATTATTATGGAATCTGCAACATGTAGAAAGTGTCATTATTTGATAGAGATTGTCTATACTCATGCTTTAACCTTTTGTATTTTTTGGTTAGGTGGCAGGCTAAAGATCCCTACTGTATGACACATTAGCATACAGGCCTGTTTCTAGCTTTCTCTTATGTGACCCTTTGTCACTGAAGCACAGTGAGAACAGTGAGCATCTGCACTCCAGCCCCTCCCCCACTCCTGTCCTTGAATATGGCTGCGTGGTTGCAGCAGAAGGAATTCTGAGATCCCAGCATTTTTCTTTATATGCAAGAAACATTTGGGAGATAGAGATGGTGGTGGTGGGGTATAGGACACTGATGTGGAGTATACAGGACACTGATGACGTGAAATAAGCCAGGACAACTTCCTTCGAGATCCTTCTAAACCTCAATTGTTTGCTCCAATCTGTGAGAATTTTAGCTGCAGCAGCTATACAGATAAGCAGATGAATCTGGAGACTGCCAGTTCGGCCAGTTTACGAGAGGCTGCCCAAAACTCTGTAGCCTAGAAGACATATGTCTCAGGGACTTCCTTCCTATTCAGTGATCATGAATGAGTGAGTGGGTGTTGGCTGCAAAGGGGCCTGCAGGTTATTTCCTGGGGTGCTGACCTACAGGTTCTGGCCTCTCTTAATATGGATCCAGCTGGTCTGGGCAGCAGGGCTTTCTGCTATGCCCTCAATACTGTAAGGAGAGGATGTCTGGGGTCAGGACAGAGTGAAGTCCCAATCACTGATAGAAACCATGAGCTATGTGGTTGGGGCAAGCTGCAGGCACACGACCACATCTAGCCCTGATTCTACCTGGAGAAGAGGGAATGGGGATACCTACAGGGTTCTAACCACTTGGCCTTCTTGGGAGACAGCCTAGGCCTGCAGAGGAGCTGTGGAATCTGGAAGTGTAGGCCAGCCTGGAGAGGACCTTCCTTGTTTACGGAATAACTCTGCCGCTGGCAGGCTGTGATCAGGGTCACCTGGGAGGGCAGAGGAAACAAAAAACCCCATAGTGTGGCCTGTGGACTTGCTATGACAGAAATTTTGCATCTATGAAAGGCATGTGGCTGCCCGCCAGGATGCCCGAGGCGATGGCTTTAAGCACTTCCACAAATGAATCTTGTCAACCCACCCGTGACATGCCAATGCCTCTTTTGTGTGCCCAGAACATATAGTTTTTATGTACTCTAAATAGCTCACTCAGGGAGCCTCCCACATCAAGAAAGGGGTCATAATAACTGGAGAGCCTCAGGCAAGGGCTGGACTATACTCCTTGGGGCCTACCCACATACTTGGCCAGCTTGAGTCTTGCTGAGTGAGAGTTTCCTGTGCACAATGAGGGTAATAACCCACCGTCCAGTGCCCTAAGGAGCGTCTTTTCTCTCCTAACACAAGTTCTGTAATGACAAGCGGATCCAGAGTAGTATCTGTAGCAGGTTTAGGTACTTTTAAGCAAGACCTAGGTGTGGCTTTGAAGTTTAAGAACCCTTTTAGGAGGCATGACTAACCCACTTTGAGGTCCCCTTGCAAGCTGCCTGCCCTGTTTGTTTCTGTGTTCTGGAAGAGAGGATTGCAGCTACATAGTGGCACAATTCAACTCTCCAAAAATTGCCTTAAGATTCAATTTTATATTGGTGAGTTTTTATATAAACCCTTTAATAAGTATTAATTCTTTATATAATCAATTGCCAATAAATAATCCCTACAATATCTGACATCTAATGTATCATAATTCTTACAATAGACACCCATCCCAGAAGGCAGCATCCCAGGTAGCCCGCAGCCAGAAGTGGTTCCTGGATCTTGTAGGCATTACAGAGCCAGTCCTCTGTATATACAAGCTGAATTCAAATGAATGTGAATGCATGGTCCAGAGGTCTGGAATAAGACAGAATTGACCTTGGTTCCAGTACCTTCAGCATGTGAGTTCATGGTTTAAGGTTTGGCTACCTGGTGTGCAAAATCATCTGAGCACCTAGGGCTCTCTCATGGTCTTGTTTTTGGCAAGTCATTGCAGCATTAAGTCTTAAAGTGTTTTAGCTCTGGAGCAAATAAATGCTCTAATAATTATCTACCCCATCTACCATTTATCTATTCTACCGGTATGTTCATGTATTTGCCCATTCAACCACTCACATCTATCTATCTATCTATCTATCTATCTATCTATCTATCTATCTATCTAATATCTATCATACATTTGCTATCTATCTGCCCCTCATTCATTCATCTACCCACCCTGCCATCTATCTACCCACCTACTATCTATTTCTCTTCCATCCATCCATTTACTCATCTCTCATTCACTATATACTCACTTATCCATTATCTATCCATTGACTTGCCCACCATCTATCTATACACCTTTCACCTTGGTCTACCATGTGGTCACTTTCTTTTAGGGATTCATTTTTTTTTTTTGCCCAAATCTACCAGAGATGCTAGTTTCTAGTCCCACAGAAAAACTGAGCCCTGGATTGTGTGGCCTCAGGATAGCATCCAGTCTTAGATGGCACTGCCCCCACCCCCAGGCTCCCTAGGCTCCAAAGGTCCTTTTGTCTTCATCGTCCTACTCAAGACCCATCCCCGCTATCCCTTTAGCCACTGTCACCATAAATGAAAAGTACAATCCACACACTTCCTCTACTGCCTTCTATGCTGAACTGAAGAGACTTCTTTTGTCAGGTTCCATGTGCCCCACCTCTCCCATGACTGTGTGGCATTTGGATTCCTTAAAGTAACAGACCCAATGTGTACCTCTGTGCCTACCTCTCTTGAAGCATAAGGTGCTTTCCTGAGATGACAGAACCCCCAGTCATCATGCTTATCCACTGGTCAACGTGACTTTGAAAGTAGGGTTTTTGAAGGTGTAATCAAGTCAAGAGGGACCTTTGCTGGATTAGGGTGGACCCTGATCTAATAGAAGTGTCCTTGTGAGGGGGAAGAGGCTCATGTACACAGTGGGGACCACCATGGGCCTTAGGCAATATCAACTGCAGACATATGCCTCAAGTTCAGGGATGCATGTACTGTTGGCAACATCAGCAGCTGGAGGGAACCAGGATGTAGCCCATTCCACCTCCAGACTCCTGGGGGTTATGGCTTGTGAACATGTGAACTTTGCACTTGCTTTGGGACAGCACATGCCCTTTACTTTTGGCTCCCGCTGAGAGCTCCAGGAAGCTAACAGGTTCCTGACTTACAGTCTCCCAGTTCCCATGCACAGAGCGCATGCAGATGGACACCTTCCCTGATACCTCAGCACCCTTTCCTCTTTGTTACCACGAACCCCAGCAATCTGCCCCACCACTAAAACAGTGATGTCAATGGTAACAGGGACCTCACCGGATCTTCTCTGACACCGCCATGTTGGCAAGGCTCCTTCCTTCTTACTTCTCCCTGCTTCTTCCTGTAAAGTCAGCTTTGGGACTGTGCTCTTATACACTGTTAATTTTTCTCACTTCTTTTGGTTTAATAAAATGCTCATTGGTCAAGTAGCTAAACAGGAAATAGAGGTGTGGCAAACAGACTAGGAGATTTCTGGGAAACAGAAGAACAGAGCAGCAGATGCAGCCAGATGCAAGGAAAAATGAGAAGATTGCACTGAGCAAAAAGGTACCAAGTCACATGGCTAAACATCAATGGAAATGTGGGTTGACTTAAAGTATAAGAGTTATTAAGTAATAAGTCTGAGCCATAGCCCAATCAGCTTGTAATTAATCTGTGTGATTATTTGGGACTAAGTGGCTATAGGACTGCAGGACTGTGGGTCAGGATTTCATGGGTAAGGCTGGGCCAGAAACTTCTGACTACAAAAGTCTCTTTGTGGGACCAGAGCCCTTCCTTGCTCAGGCCTCTCCATCTCACAGCAGACTTCTGGGGGCTTCACCTTCTGCTCTGCTGTCCCCACCCCCGTTCACTGCCATTTCCCATAGTGCTGGGGCACTGTATGCAGTGAAAAACTAATCTCTATGGAAACATTGCTCTGTGGCTAAGTGGTAGAGAGACAGCCCTGCATCTCCAGGCCCCTCAGAAGTTATGAGGTGCAGAGGTTGCTGAATTGAAGAACACATTTCCCAAGTTTATCCACCAGGGCATTGTTTCCTGGGGTGATGGTCAGCATGGGCAGGTCATAGGAATCCCCAGCCGTAAGATCAAATAGTGTATGTGTTCAACTTCTCTTCCTCAGAAGTAGGTGCTATTTGACTTTAATCACCCTCTATAGACCTGATGGTCAGTCCTACAGGCATCCTCAAGGCCTGGTATGCACAGCACGTCCTGTGCTTTGTCTGTTCACACACATCACTGCCAGAGTCCTTTAGAATTACACTTCCTTCTCTTACCTGAGTGTTGAGCAAACAGTAGATGTTCAGCAAACACTGAGCAAGTAAGATAATCACTATCATAAATCTTCTGTCATAGTTTACCATGTGCTTCTGTCATGAACAGACGCTGACCATTGACATCTTCATTGGAAATAAGGTCTTGGCTGTGAAGGTGAGTACTCTACCCTCTCTTCACTGGAACAAGAACTATGTTGTCCACAAAACTCTGCCTTTGGACTGGTTCTAAGAGCAGCAAGCCAGCCACTGGTGATGACAATAATGCAGTCCCCCTGCTACCCCCAGTCCAGCATTCTAATGCCACAGAAACTCAGTGCCTTCATCACTGTACTGGCTCTTGAGCCTGCAGTTTATAGATACTCGAGGAAATATCCTACTTAGAAAGGCACCCACAACAAAGAGGTCCAAACCCCAGATCCAAAGTGAGGCAAGCCAAGATCTGTGGTGTCACTTATGAAACTCCTGTTTCCCCTGATGTGAGTCTTAACAGAGGTAGACCTAGGTCTACAGAAAATTTCCAGGAAAGAATATCTGACAGTGGGATTGATTTGAGTATTTCTCCATGTAGTTTGATGTTGGCCATTGGCTTCATGTAAATCGCCTGTATTATATTTAGATTTTTTCCCTGTATTCTTGATCTCTCCAAGACTTTTTATCATAAAGGAGTATTGAATTTTGTCAAAGGCTTTTTCAGCGTCTAAAGCTATAATCATGTGTTTTTTTCCTTCAGTTTGTTTATATGATGAATGACATTTACAGTTTTTTGTATCTTTGACAAAGAGGCCCAAAATATTCAATGGAAAAAAGATAGTATCATCAACAAATGGTGCTGGCATAGCTGGATGATAGTGTGTAGAAAAATGAAAATAGATTCAAGCCTATCACCCTGCACAAAACTCAAATCCAAGTTAATCAAAGACCTCAACATAAACCCAGCCACACTGAACTTGATAGAAAAGAAAGTGGGAAATATCCTCCAATGCATTGACACAGGTGACTACTTCCTAAATATAACACCAGTAGCACAGACACTAAGAACAATAATCAATAAGTGGGACCTCCTGAAACTGAGAAGCTTCTGTAAAGCCAAAGACACAGTCAATAAGACAAAACAACAGCCTACAGAATGGGAAAAGATTTTTACCAATCCTACAAGTGACAGAGGACTGATTTCTAAAATACATAGAGAAATCAAGAAACTAAAACCCAAAGCCCTAAATAAAACAATTAAAAAATGGGGTTCAGAATTAAAAAGGGAATTCTCAGCAGAAGAATTACGAATAGCTAAAAGGCATTTGAAAAAGTACTCAACATCTTTAGCCATCAGAGAAATGCAAATCAAAACAACTTTGAGATACTATCTTACACGTGTCAGAATGGCTAAGATTAAAGATACAAATGACAGCCTATGCTGGAGAGGTTGCAGAGCAAGGGGAACACTCCTCCATTGTTGGTGGGAGTGTAAGCTTGTTCAGCCACTTTGGAATGCAGTATGGCGGTATCTCAGAAAACTGGGAATCAATCTCCCCTTGCTGGGGAGGAGATAAGGAGATGGGGAGAAAAGAGAGTGACTGGGAAGGGAGGGAGGGGGAAGGGAGTTTGAATAAGGGGATACATGGATAAAAATAAGATTCTATTAAAAAATAAATAAATAAATAATGCATTAATAGACAGATAAATAAATAGATAAATAAATAAATAAATAAATAAATAAATAAAACCTGAAATATTAAGAGATCAACCCACAGTCAAAAAACTAGGCAGAGGTAGATCCAGGAGTTCTGTATCTCTGTGAGTACAAAGCCAAACAGCTGGGCTTCAATGGCACATACCTTTAATCCCAGCACAGGAAAAGCTGGGAGTGGTGATCTAGCCTTTAATCTCGTAACTCCAGAGACAGAGATCTTTCTGTGTTTCTGTGAGTTCAAGGCTGACTACCAAATAGAGTAGCTCATGCCTTTAATGGTAATTTGGATGGGATACAGCTGGGCAAGAAGGGTATCTAAGGCAGGCTTAGGAAAACAGCAGCAATTAGAAGCGACCAGGAGAGAAGCTAAAGAAAGCTAGAAGATAGCTGGGTGAGATTTGACTGTGGTTTCTTTCTCTGATATTTCAGCCTCCCCACCCCCCGACCAAAAGAATATCTGACAGTAAATTAATGGCCAAAATACTGAGTCTTGGAGTTAACAGTATAGAGAAAGCAGCACGTGGTGAGCACTGCTCTGAGTTCCTTCAGAAGGCTATGAACTCCAATGCCTTTTTGTTTTGCCCCCCCCCCACACCGCCCCAGTGTGTGAGACAAGTGTCTCACGTTTCATCTCAGGCCTCTTTTCATTTTGTCTTTTGAGACAGGTTTGTTTTTATTATATGTATATACTGCATTTCATTCATTTGTTGAGGTTGGCTTTGAACTCACACTGCAGCGCAGGTGAGCCTTGAACCCACCTCAACCATCTCCCTTCTTCAACTACCTGAGTAGCTGGAATTACAGGGGTGTGCCTCCAGACTCTGATATTCTTTTGTGCCAGGAAATAACTGCTGAACCACACTGTATTAGTGGAGAATTTTCTAGAACAAGCTCCTTTCTAGGGTTGAAGCATTTGTCCTGCGGATAAAGCACTACAGATAAACTCTCACTGGAAATGCAGGGAAGACAAGAGCCACAGGGTACCACCAACCCATCTGTCATCATGTCCTTTGTACCTGTCTGTCTCACAGGTTTCCTTGTTATCAGGGATGCACTCTCTAGAAATATGGATGTCTAGGTCTCTGGCCAGGTTTTGAGGCAGGTACAGTGTCAATACCAATACTATGAGTTGAGGTCACTCCACAGGGTTTGGGAACTGACTCCCTGGTTCTCTGGGGGTACCCAGCAGACATGAGCAGAAACTAGAGCCAGGGAATAGTTTTAGATTCTGCCTTGTCCTGGAGTAACCAGACTTCAGATTTTGTGTTGGAGAAGTTCTTCACCCTCCATCTTGACCACGGGAAGAGGATGCTGGAGTCAGGCAGGTAAAAGGTCTGTGAGGGCTGCCTTGAGGCTGTAGCACAATGGCCATCCTGAAGAGGTTCGTGACTTTGACACAACATTGCTACATCAGTAGGTCACTTACATTTAAGCTCAGAGTCTCAGTTGGGAGGTACAGGGCAAGGGACATTGAAACCCTGGAGACACACTATGAATTAAGCCTGAAAGCCGTTCTTGTGGATTCAGTCGGTTCCAAGGCCAATCGTTTAATAACTTGCTACTGCCACTTAGAAAACCATTCCACACAGTACCCAAGGATCCATCACATCTGCATGTGGTTGGCATGGAAACTGAGAAGGCTCTGTGCCAGAAAACGTAGGCTAATGGGATCAGGACATTGCCTTAGTATGAAGGAAAAGAACTGGGATTTCAAGTGACGGGTTAGGGGCAAGCTCTGAATCAGCATTGCCAAACTGAAAGAGCCTGGCCCAGAAGAACAGAGGCAAATGTAACTGCAGAGAACTTTCTGGAAATCTTCACACATGCTCAGTACTGCATCATGTGACATGGGGGAGCCAACCTCTAGGTCAGGTATCCTGCTCATTGGCACTCTCAGAAGGCAGAGAACCAGCTCATTCCTCCCGTCAGTCAGAAACATTTTGGTTTTCTCCTCCTTCCTTTACTGATTCTTGGGAATTGGTTACAAGAAAGCCAGACCTATGACTATGTCTCTTCTGTTCTTTCAGTGCCTGCCTGGGGCAAGGCATGGAGCAATTGCTGTGCACTGAAGTGTGTGCACAGTTTTGTATATGTACGTTAACGAGTAGATGAGCATAGATGTGTGTGTGTGTGTGTGTGTGTGTGTGTGTGTGTGTGTGTGTGTTCAGATTCCAGGCACATGGTGCTGCTGATGCTAGATTTCTGTGTCATATTTCTGGAGCATAAGAAACTATATGGCTGAAGTCCTTTTCTGTATATGTTATGCTGAGCAGACCAGCCAGTCAGCAGAGGTTTCCAGTGACAGGCGCACACTGTCCTGCAACACACCTGACCCTTGCTTGTGTTTGCTGAGCTTGGATGTGCCGTCTTCTTAAATGACTAAACAAGAAAAAGAGTATTTTGTGCCACATGAAAAGCACGTGACATAGGGTTTTTAGCACTTATAAACAAATGTGTATTGGACCACTCACAACTAACTGTTCAGTGACAAAATTGTCTGCTGTGGTTGTGCTCCAGGGGCCGAGCTGAAGAGGACTGATGATGGAGATGCCTTTTATTGTCCCCAGCACAGGTTGGTAGCGTTTCTGTCTATAGGTAAATGTGAAACACCACCCAGCGTCAGCAGAAGCTGGAGGTCAAGTCAATCTTAGGATAAAGTGTGATGTTTAGATGTAAGAAGCCAAGAGAAGCCATTAGCACTGTTCACACTTTGTGGCCTTGGGGTGTAGCTTAGTGGTTTGGGGGTGTAGCTTATCTGGTAGAGTGTTTGCCTAGCATGCATGAAGCCCTTTGCCTGGTCTCCAACACCATATATCCCAGACACGGTGGCATATTCTGTAATTCTAGCACTTGGAGCTGGAGGCAAGAGGATTGGAAGTTCCCAGGTCAGACTGAGCTATATGAGTTACTGTCTCAGAGAGAGAGAGAGACTTGGTGGCTTGGAAAGAAAGACCGTTTTAAAGACACTTGATTTTAATTTTATGAATTAAATTAATGATAGTTATTTTCAAATCAGAAGATGAATGTGTGATCATGTCAGTTTGTGCTTTGGGATAAGTCACACGTAATTCCTACCCCCAGGGCCACTGGAAAACCTTAGACGAAGCCAGGGGAGGAGGGGAAGGAGGAGGTGGACTAGCTCCCAAACCTGGAGGGTGAGGGTGGGTGCAAGAAGGGAGGGGAGCAGGCAGAGCCTGACTAAGCTGTTAGACACACAGAGCCATCAGAGGCCTTTTCTGAAGGCCTGTGCTTATGCCTATACCAAAGTCTTTTCTCTAACAGTTTCTCAAAGTGAAGTACAAATGGCTAAGAAACAGGAAAAATGTTCAACATTCTTAGCCATCAGAAAAATGCAAATCAAAACTGCTTTACTGGACCGGCCAGCATGAAGAATACAAACAGCAGCAAAGTCCAGTGCTGATGAGGGGGAGAGGGGACGCTCCGTGCTCTGCTAGTGGAGATGAAAACCAGTCTGGTCTCCATGGAAGTCAGTGTGGAGCATCCTTACAAACTGAGAATACAGCTGCTGCGCGATCCAGGTACGCCACTCCTGGGGATCTGACTTGAGACAATTAATCACAGATGAACTTGTGTTTTCACTTACTGCCTCACCATTCCCAATAGCCAAGTTATGGGGTCAGCCTAGGTGTCCACTGACAGATGAATGCCTTAAAAAATGTGGTATATATGCACAGTGGAATTCTAGTCATTAAAAAGAAGGAAATCATGTTGTTTTCTGGAAAAATGGATGTAATTGGAGATTACATTAGTCAAAATAAATCAGACAAGAAAGACAGATACTGAATGATTTTCTCATTTGTAGACTCTCTCTCTCCACACACACACACACACACACACACACACACACACACACGTTTACACATGTTTATTTGTATGTACAGATAATATGAATGGAAGTATAAGGGAGACGAGAGAGAGGAGGAAGGCAGGTAGGGAGGAAGAGGAGGGCATGGGGGATGAACACCGTCAAAGTGAAGAGCACACTTAAGAAGAAATTGTCTTTCTGAAACCCAGAACCATGTACAATGAATACACACTAAGGGTGGGGGGGGGAAGAGGAGAGAGGAGACAGAGAGGAAAATGGAGTCAGCCAGGAATAATCCCATATAAAGAAAAACAGAAGCCTAGAGAGAGGAAAGGGAGGGGAGGGGAGAAAAAGAGAGAGAGGGAGGGAGGGAGAGAGAGGAGAAGAGAAAGAGAAAAAGGCAGAAGAGGCGAGGAGCAAGCCAATGTTAAAAGAAGAGAAGCCCACAGCACAGAGACTGCACATGTGGGCCCCTTTGCGGCCTCTCTAAAGTTTTTGCTGACTATATGCATATCTAGCATTTCCCATCATCGTCCAGATCACTGGGAGGAGCAGGATGCTGGTGTCTTTTTCTGCCTTTCATGCAAGGGTCACATTCTAGAAACCATGATCTGGATATTCCAAAGGCTCCAGTACTGACCACTGGGGTAGCTGGCCTTCACTGGATGGTGAAGAAAAAAGCCGCATTGAATCATTAGGATTGGCCCTCCCTACTTATTTCCTACTAATCAGAAGAGAACTCAGCTGTCCAGCTTCTTAAAATAACCATGCTACTTTGTACATAGCTAGGGAGCATTTTTTAAAAAGTCATTTGTAATTATGAGAACAAATAGAAATGATTTACATGCTCATGGAATGTGGGCTCATAACATAAAATAAAATGGAGGTCTCTAGGACCGGGCATTTCTGAGTTATTTCTGGAGGACAGTAGCAGATTTGTGTGTAGCACTTACTGTGCCTGGATACCACAGGGACAATGGTGTCAAATGTCTGGCACAGCACAGCAATCAGGCCCTATACAATGCCTGTCTTTCAGTGCTCACGATCCACCAACAAGGGGGTGGCCTGGGGGGCCATCTCTGTGCCAGCTGGTGTTAGCCCCTGCTGGGTTTTAGGGATAAAAATAGTCTTTTCAAGGGAGAGAAGAGTTGGGGAAAGTTTTGAAAGACTCTGGGTGGTAGACCAGGCCCTTTCCAGATTAGAAAGCCAGGCAATTAGTGGGGTACATTCTGAGAGAGCAGTTTGAAAAATGGCCTCAGGCAAAGACCAGTCCAGTTCTTCCCTGTTGAACTCTCAGGTACAGACTGTGCTCATGCAAGAAGGTGTGTCTGTGTGTGTTGTATTTGTGTGTATATGGTGTACGTGCTGTATGTATGGTGTATGTATATGTGTATATTGTATGTGTTGTGTGTGTGTGTGTACATACTCTTACATGTGTAGATGCTTTTGAATGTGTATGTCTGAATATCATTCTGTAAGCACTTTGTATTTTTGGAGGTAGGGTCTCCCACTGGACCTGTTGCTCAAGAATCCTGCTAGGTTGTCTGGTCAGCAAGCCCCAGAGATCCATTGCTTTCCACCCTCTGTGCTAGAGTTACAGGTTTGAGCAATCATGCCTGGCTTTATATAGGTGCCAGAGATCCACGGTCATGTTCTCATGCTTGAACAGCAGGCACTGTGCCCACAGAACCATTTCCCTAGTCCTAGAGGCATCCTAATTGTTAACAGGTTTTGTTTGCTCTTTTTCAAAGCTATTCTGAAGCAGCAACTTTCCCAACATTCTCATTTAGCTACCATACATCCCAACATGGAGACGTGGAAACCATGTCCAACCTTTGGCAAATGAAGGCACATGCACTTTAAATTACTTGTGAAAATTCTGACCACACCACAGTGATACTTGTAAGAAACCATTTTCCTCTGGTGTGAGCCTCAAATAAGTTGATGGTCACACAGGAAATGAACACAGGTAGATGTGGGATAATACTCTTGTACAATGAAAAGATTTGTTACTTGTATTGGTTTAATAAAACGCTGATTGTTCAGTAGCCAGGCAGGAAGTATTCTGAGAAGAGGGAAGGGAAAGAAGTAGATGCCAGACAGATGTAGGAGAAGCAAGATGACAATGCTGGACTGAACAAAGGTAGCAAGCCACATGGTTACACATAGATAAGAAATATGGGCTAATGTAAGCATAAGAGCTAGTTAATAATAAGCCTGCATTTCTGGCCCAGCAATTACTATAAAATCAAGCCCCTGAGTCAATTATTTGGAAAGAGGCTGCTGGGTATCTGAGAGTTTCTGACAGGGCAGAAACTTCTGACTACAAACGGTGCCATTTGTTGAACATCAGATATTGCACAAATTCTACCCAGAGCCAGATATTGGGGAAAAGCTGAAAGACCAGAGAGACAGAGAGACAAGCCACAGCCTCTTCTCACCCAGCCATTCCTCACGAATCCTCAGAGGGAATGCCTCTCAGTCCTCAGCCAAAAGGAAAGGGGGTCGATCCCAGGGAAAGGGCTGAACTCCTGCCTCTTTTTCTCCCCAGCCATCTCATCTCCTCGTTCAGCTTTCCTAGTGCTAGGGATCTACTACCACCACCTGGCTCTGTTTGGCCTTGAACTCACAAAGATGGCTCTGGGATTAAAGGTGTGGGTCACCACTCCCTGACCTTCATGTCTAAATCTGTGGATGGCTCTGTCCTCTGGTTTTCAGGCAAACATTATTAGATATAGACTATATCACCACAAGTAGACCTTCAATGCCTCTAGGTTATGAGAATGAGTTCATTCGAGAGCTTTCCACCATTGAAGTCAAACTGGATGCCCCAGCTTTTTCTGTGGTGCTTTCTGATATTATCAGAAACAGCTAATGTCACTTCCTGCTTGCCTATGTCACCTCCCAAGGGCCTGGTCCCTGTGGCAGTGAATATTGGGACTAGGAGTGTTCACTTCTTATGTTTGCTTTGGCAACACCTATACTAAAATGAGGCTGTGCCTCTCCCTGTGGCTCCCTTGGTAGCAAGTCCAGGGCCGGGGCTGTGTTGTTTTTCTGTGACCATCCAGGTCCATGTTACTCTTTCAATGCAGGGCTCCATAGGCCAGAAGATCCCTTCTTTCTTGAATCTCTGCAAACAGAGTATAGGAGCAACTAGGAGGTGGCTTATTTGGAGTATTTGCAGATGCTCTGTGAATTGGAATGCCTGTGTGCCTCGTGGCATTGCTTAGTGTGCTGCGACAGTGATCTCTGTATTGTGTGGCTGGCATTAGCTTATCAGCAGCTTCTCAGGATGGCTCAGAACAGACTGAGAACAGTGTGCTGTACTGGGGGAGCCTGTGCACATCCATGGATTGGAACACAGTCTAATGAAGGCTGTTTACCACCTGCACCCAGGCAGGGATGTCACACACCAGCTCCTCTCCCGACCAACTTCAATGGCCTCTGCCCACACTCGAACCTCCATTCTCCATGCTCATTTCTGCCTCTAGGCTTGCAATGCTGTCCTCTCCATGATGCGAGTGCTTTCTGCTGCCACCCACCACACCATCTGCACACCATCCCCTGGGCCAACAGATTCAGAGACAGTGTCACTGTTATTTCTCACTGCTGGCTGAGAGCTCCTTGGAGGAAGTCTGTTTTAGAAGTCCCTGTGAAGTGGCTGTGCCCACCACTGAGCAGGCTGGGAACAGGGAAGGAGAATGGCAGGCCAGGGGCAGCCCTGGGCTCCAGCTTACTCTGGGTGTTGGAAAGTGACTTAATGTTACCAATGCCATGGCCTGACAGCTGAAGTAGGGCTGAGCACCTCCACCTGTGGCCCCTCTCAGGCCTTCCTCTTTGCCTGCCTCTTGGAACCTCTTGTTGGCTGTGTGGCTGCCTTGATGCCTCATGCAGGTGTCCCTGCTCTGAGTCCCTGCCAGGACAGTCACTGACCTGACTGTGGCTTTCAGTTCTGTCATTCTGCACTGGCTTTCAGTGATGGCCTCAAACCAGATTTCTGAAACTATGACCCTGGTCCATCCTGACTGCCTGCAGCTCACCTAAGACAGCATGGTCTGTGTTCAGAAACTGCTCATCTTAGGACCAGGATGCTGTGTCTAAAAGTTGCCATTTTTTCTCTCTTCAACATCTATTTGGACCAAAGCCTGTGGAAGATGCTCTCAGGACCGTTATGTGGTCCCCATCATTTCCCCATCTCCCCACTCTCCACTCATCAAGGAGTGTTTCAGTTTGCAGCTGTGGGATAAGGACATGCCAGACCCTTCCCACTGTGCTGTGGAGTAGATGGGATGGTGGTGACATTCTTAGCCCCTGAAATTTTAAATGTTGTTTTACAGACTATGGACCATTTTTCCTTCCAGTTCAGAGAGAGGTTTCTGGATGATGTAAAAATGCTTGATCTAGCACAGGCTACTGGATGAGAAGTCCATACATAAATGGATAAGTGGAATCCCCTGACCTTTGGGAGATAGGAGACCTCTGACCTCAGGAAGCACCACAGGGCTCTTTCAGCTGCCTGCCACAACCTCACACAGTTTGAGGAACTTTGGAGAATGGGGTTTAACAGCCACGTGATTGCCAAGGACAGACACAGAAGTAAAAGTGGGGATGAATCATCCTTGCCCCACAGAGCAGAGCGTGATAGGCAAACCTCACTGTCAGACATCTGCCTGAGAGTCCAGTGCTTGGCCCACATGAAACCCTAAAACCAAGGCTCATAGGCACATGACTCATGGCAGCCAGGGTGGAAATTCTGCCAATGTCCCCGCACCCATGAATGTCTAGCTGCACAACAGGAAACTATTTAGGGAAGAAAAGAAACATAGTATGGATGATCCCCCAGGACAGCATGTCGCCTGAAGACCATGGTCACTTAAGACCACACATGCACAGACTATTTACACAATTGTGCAGATGCAAATTCTCCAGTGCAGAAGGCAGGTTCATGGCTGCAGCGTCTGAAGCTGGGGTGGGGATGTGGATAGTGACTGTAAAGAGTCTAAGAACGGAGAACAAAATGCTCTAAAAATAAGAGCAATTAACTTTCCATTTCACTGCTTTGTTCCTTCAGCTGACCATTTCAACAAGCAGGAAATAAATCAGAACATAAAAGAGGATGCGTGTAAACAGGGTCTCTGGCAACTTGAAGAGCCAGCCACAGGCATACTTAGTATTTTAACACGCCAGAGACTGTGCATCCTTCGGACATCCAGTGAGTCATACACACTTATGCCACACAGTAAAAAAGATCAGACCTCTGCATCTTTGGAGGAAAGTTCTGTGTCCAAATTGCAACTGTTCCCAAATTACACCTCATCAACAGCCATTAACCAAAAAACTAGAAATAGATTAATGTTCTAAACTCTGGCCACTGACTAATCCTGTGAAGAGCCAGGTAGATGGACAGTTTCAGGCAGAGTCAACGTGCCACTGTTCCCCGGGGTTCCTGTTGCTAGACTTTGGTCCCTGATGCTCCTCCACCTTGAAGCCCTAAGAAACTGCGAATTTCTTGTTTTTGCAGTACCCTGGTGGAGTTCTGAGGGTTACTCAGAGACTTAAAACAGGAACATTGTTACAGGAAGTGGTTACATTCATGACCAAGGAGGCAGAGGTGGGACAATGGCTGCCTGGAAGAAGAGAGACAGCCTGAAAATCTGGCTATCAGATGGTTCCTGCCCGTGGACTCTGTTATCTTCATTTTTGCCACTATAAGATCAATGGCTTCTGGAGCCGGCAGTAAAACAACCAGTTAGTATTTATTCAGGGAGCCAGAATCTGAACCTAGGGGAAAGATAACCCCTATGCTGGTAGGGGAATGACAGCTGATGCAAACAAACCATTCTAGAAGTTTCTGTAGAATAAATATACTTTATTCAGAACAATAAAAGAAAATCTTTTCTTGACATATAACAAAGATGAAGGCTGTGTGAGACAGCTGTGTGAGAGACTGTGGTGATGTATTTTACATTTAATAAAACCAGCCTGGAATATCAGAGGACAGAGTCATCTCTTCCAGCCTTTTTTATTTTTTGTTTTGTTTGGTTTTTTTTTGAACAAAGTTTTCTGTGTAGCAGTCCTGGCTGTCCTGGAACTTACTATGGAGACCAGGCTGGCCTCGAACTCATAGAGATCCTTCTGCCTCTGCCTCTCAAGTACTGGGACTAATGGCATATCGCATCTTTGCCTGGCTTCTCACTGCTTCTACAGAATAAATCTCTTTCTTCCTATGCCTGCTTTAAATACCTTCTTTACCCAGTTGTTTCACTTCTGGGTTCAACTCTGCATCATATTCCTAGACTTAGGATTAAAGGTGTGAACCGCTACTGTTTGGTAGCTAGGCTCACAGAACTCACAGAAACACAGAAAGATCTCTGTCTCTGGAGTTATGGGATTAAAGGCATGAATTACCACTTTCTGATCCTCCTGGCTTGACTGTGGGTGGATTTGTTCTCTGATATTCCAGAATGGTTTTATTAAATATAAAATATATCACCACAAGAGACAGCTGTGTGAGAGACAGCTGTGTGAGAGATAGCTGTGTGAGAAGCTCAATAGCTACATTTTTTTCCTCCAGACTTCATCCTTCACTAGAAAAGTCATTTGTGCTATGTCTACCCATGTGCCCATCTGTGTGTCCACCTGTATGTACATTCATATGGAAACCAGTGGACAACTGGTTCTCAGTGCTATCTCTCATATTTTGAAACAGTCTTTACTGGCCTAGAGGTCATCAAGTAGGCTGGTCTTGGCAGCCAGGGAGCCCCAAGGACCCACCTGTCTTTCTCACCTCAGCCCTGGGATCACGAGCATGTACCACTGTGCCAGGGTGTTTTCAGCATGTGTTTTGGGGATGGCCTGAGGTGCTCATGCTGCGAGACAAACACTTTACCAATGGAGCCCTCTCTCCACACCCCAGTTTTGGTTTTATCCTCCATTCTTACACAATCAGTTGAAAGGTTCCTGAGGTGCTTCAAGAGAATCAGAAGACATGCCTCGGTGGTTTAAAAGGAATACTCTACCTCTTTGTAAATGCTCTGCTTGGACTAAAAGAAGAGAAAGGCTTCAGCTGTAAATCTGTCCCTAAGGGTCACAACTGCAAGTCACATGTGGTTGACTTCTGCATTCGCCACTTGGTAATTAGTAACTGCCCTGAGCTCCCCAAGTGAAGTGTGAGATGCTATGAAAACAAAGGCTATTTAATTTTGGACTACCTGTAAAGTTCAGCACTGCTGAGGTTTTTCAAAGAACAACACATCACAAAGTAAACATTTTAGGGTTTTTCTGGGCAACATCACTCTCATATTCTTGTTTATCTTTTGAATTCAAGAAGTTTCTGGTCCAAATATCATGACAATCTCCTGGAAAATCCCCTGACTAGTGAATTACTGACTCACTGGGACACGGGACAAAGATACTCATGCCTTGACCCCACGATCTTGCTGCAGAGAGATAGTTGCAGAACTAAGAAAGAAGCCAGATGTGCTGGTACAGGCATGCCATCTCTGTACTCAGGAGACAGAGGCCTGAGGAGCACCAGGAGTTTGAGGCTAGCCTGATCTACATAGCAGTACTTTGTCTCAACAAAACAAAACAAGGAAGAAAAAAGGAGAAAGATTTGGGGGCATTGAACACTGAAGACTGTCAAAGTTAGAGAGACTGTTATGTTGGAAGTGTGAGCTGACCTGCCTGATAAACTGAAGCCCTGGGCAGCTAAAGCTCTGCCCTCAGCCCATCCACAGACAAAGGGAGAGCCTCTAACGACCTCAGGTCTGCACCGCATGAGAGCTTTTAAAAAAGATAAACAAAATTCTCCAAGCTACGGAGAAAGATGGAGAGCTTTCTTAGTTAAGTTGTAGTTTGTGAGCATCTGTCCAGGGGCTATGAAGAACAGTGGTCAGGACAGAAGGAACCAACCCATAGTCTATTCTGATTCTAAGGAGCACTAGTCACAGGAAGTTACCCAGGCTTCACTTGCTGGTAGTGACACCAGTACCAGTTAACATTAGATAGTTAACAAGAGGTCACCTGCTGAGATGCCCAACAATCTTCTCAGCAGATATGAGCGAGAGAGGATGTGCCATGGGCAGTGTGACTTAGTTGCTACGTGGCTGGAGCTGTCTGTAGGGTCTGTTTTCAGGGCAGGAAGGTTGCAAGGGATAATTATCAACAGCTTTCCAAGTACGTCATATTTAACATGTAGCAGGCTAGGTGGTCTAGAAAAAACGAGAGAGCTCTGGAGGGTAGTGTGGTGGGCTCTGGGGTGAACTAGGGAAGAGTATGGGAGGCGAGCGAGGAATACTTGCTGAATCCTGGGATGGTGAAGCATGTGCTTTTCCTCTTGACACTTTATTTCTAACATGTGTAAGATGGCGACATGGAAATGCCCTTGAGAGAAGTGACACCTACTTCCTACTTAAGGATCCTTTTGGAAAATCAGTGACATCTTGGCTCTCATGCTGGTGATGGCTCACACACAGAGCATTTGTATAAGAAAGTTAACTGGAAAAGTGCAGTCCATTGCTTCACCAAGGAGAAGGACCTTTCTGAGTGTGTCAGGTCCACACCTTAGGTTTTTTAAGAATAGGGACCTTCCTAGAGGACACCAAAGTTCCCAAGTGCGGTGACAAGTCCAGACAAGGGTGAGACAGAGTGTGAAACAGTTCCTTTGCTGGTGAAGGCCAAATGGAAGTGCTGACCCAAGACGCTTGAAATACTCAAAGAGACAATGGTGGGCACGGGATGTCTCCCATGGGCCTTTGACCTGGGAAGACTGAGCATTCCGGGGCCCCGGGCAGAGCACATTGCTCCCCAACTGGCCAAAGCCCATCACATCTGCTATTTGTGCCTTCTGTATCCCCCTTTGTTCTCATTATCTGCTCGCTGTCCTATTGTGGTTCTGCTAAGTGACCCTAAGTGACTCTGGCGCTCTCCGGGAGCTGGCCATTGGAGCCTCTTAGGCACAGGCAGCCATGGCAGTTCTGTGGGAGCCAGCCTGCACAGCCATGGGCTCCCAGGAATTCTTACTCAGCACTCCGCCCTCAATCTCCTGCCTGGAGCTGCTGCCCTGCTCTGGGGGAATTTCAGCTCCCTGTGAGAAATGCTTTAACAAACGGGAAGAGGGTAGCATCCCTGGAAAATTTCACCCACATACTTTCCTGTTCTCCATGTGAGCTCCCATAGTAGAGGCAGCTCAGCCTTGGTGGAAGAGGTTCTACACACACACACACACACACACACATGCTTGCACGCCAAACATACATACACACTGGTATGCGCTTACCGTACATGTACACACAATAGCCCAGACTCTAAGAGTAGAAAATGGGAATTTGATGGACTTCAGAGGTCTGTATAAGCTGTGCCCAAGGGAAGAGATGTCTGAGAGAGGGGGTATCAGAGGAAAGAGGGGAGCAGAAGGTAGAGGATGGAGCTGTGCCCTCCCACCATGCTCTCAGCATTGAAAAAGCTGCTCGTAGCTGGGCAGAGTGATGCACACCTTTAATCCCAGCACTTGGGGAAACAGAGGCCAGATGATTTCTGTGAGTTTGAGGCCAGACTGGTCTGTGAGTTGCAGGGCACCCAGGAATACATAGAAACCCCATTAAAAAGATGAGAAGCAAAACAAAAAACCAAACCAAAATAATAACAGTAAACTTGAAAACTCCAAAACCAACCAAATAAACAAAATCCAGAAAGAAAAAGCTGCCCCTAAGTCTCATACCCTCTTTTGAGATTTAGCAGTGAGCAGACTGACAAATGGTCCCTATTTTCTATCAGGCAGGGACCAAGCAACCACTAAATAAATTAGAGACAGTGCCCACCGGGGGTGGGGGCAGTGCCCATTCTCTGTGCCTTTTTTCTTAGTGTGTTATATGAAGGAAGAACTGTGACGCTTCTGGTCAGAGGAAATGCCATTTCACGTGGCACCAGACCTCCAGCTGCAGGACGGTCTTTCCTCTTTTCCCGGACACTGTCTGTTCCACCCTCTGTGCCGACACAAAAAGCAGCTGGGTGTTTGAGCTCTAAGATTTAAGAGTTTATATGACAGGTTGGTGTGGCTCAGCTGTCTCAGTCCAAGACAGGTCATGGAGAAGGGGACACTGAGCAGAGCCTTGCAGGGGGTCAGTTCCCTCATGGATATCAGAGAAAGCATTAAGGAGGGAGTCAGCCTGCTTATACAGTGCCCTCTAGGGGTGTGCTCGTACATGTTCAAGCACATAGATACGCAGGCCACTTTTTGCGGTTGACCGTCAGTCAAAGAAGGCCTGGCTGATCGCCACAGAACAGACAGTGTGTGGTAGGGTCAGGATCTCCACAGGAGAACAGACAGTGTGTGACCAGGGTCAGGATCTCCACAGGAGAACAGACAGTGTGTGACAGGGTTAGGATCTCCACAGGAGAACAGACAGTGTGTGGTAGGGTCAGGATCTCCACAGGAGAACAGACAGTGTGTGGTAGGGTCAGGATC